>NW_021024834.1:1429165-1450854 GCF_004153795.1 Camellia sinensis | reverse complement strand
GACCGAAAGCAACTAGTGGCACTTGTCATTTTCTTGAACTCACCATTCTTGTTTTTGCAAAAACAAAAACTCAGTGGTCTGTCAGCTGCTGGAAAGCAAGAATACATTGCGCCGCCCTGGGTGTTGTAGCCACCAATTGCTTTGGATGAAAACACTTCAAGATTTTGGACTTCACTATGATCATATTCTATAAATGTGACAACACAAGTGCCATTAACCTTCAAAAAATCCTATCAGCACTCACGCATAAAAATGAAATAAGGCATCATTTTCTAAGAGATCATGTACTCAAAGGTGATAATTTGAGCTCAAATTTGTGTAACAAATTCGTCAATTAGCTGACCCATTTTTACCAAGCCTCTTAAATGAAGAACGAATTTTGTTATATTAGAACTGAACTTGGTATGATGGAATACTCAACATGATATAGTGTTTTATGTAATAAAAAAAAATTAATAAAATAAATAATAATAATAATAATAATTTATAATTAATAAATAATTAAATAAATATTCTAATAATTAATTATAAAAAAAAATTAATAATAATAATAAAATTTATATACATAATTTTCCTCTCTCAACCCGCTCCGTCTCTATCTCTCACTCGCTCTCGTCCTTTGCTCCTGTCTTTTTCTCTTTCTCTTTGTCTCTTTAGCTCTCTCGCTCGTTCCCTTCTTCCTCAACCTCAGCTGAACTCCATCTCCACCCTCACCATAGCAATATAACCAGCTTCCACCATCCACAAAATCATACCATCACTTTCCATCACTATCCACATCACCAAAATCCCTCCCATCTCCGAAACTCCATCACTTCTCTACCCGAAATCTGCAATCACCATCTTTACCGATCATCAATTCCATCACCAGATCCATCAAGATCCGTGACTTGATCCATCAGAGATTGCCATCTGACCGAAATTCGTTACACAGTAATTTCGTACCACATAATCTTCTCCCATTTCTTCCGATTATCAAGGTCATTCACCGATCAAACATGTTGAAATTCTTGGTTGCACTGTTGTTATATTTTTTTACTGGTTGTACGTGCTCCAAATTCTTTGGATTTAATAAATGGTTGCTTTACCTTTGTCTGAAGAATATCGTTTTTATTTTATTTTCTCGTTTTATTGCTAGTGCACTTGGATGTAGTTGTTTTGGCGGATCTTAATGGTCCTTGGTATTGACAGATTGGTAATTTGTTTCTTTCAAATTTATGTAATTGTAGTGCAATTAAATCCAAGGGGAGACTCATATATTTTTGAGATTAACAATCATTATAAATATATATACTATATATATATATAATATATATATATATATAAGGGCGTTGTGTATATTTTTGTGCATAATTTTTAGGGGGAGTATATATACATATTTTTTTTATCCTTATCTATCACCAACAAACAAATTTTTTGTAATAGCAACTAAAATAAAAAAAATAAAAAATATAATAATAATAATAATAATAATAATAATAATAATAAATAATAATATAATAATAAATCAATAAATAAACGGAAGAAATGCCTCGAAATTTTACTTATCAGAAAAAGAAAATACTATCTTACTCGATTACATGTAAATTTTCAGAAGGCTCACAGATTTTTTTCTTTTACTTCCTTCTCAACAATTTTGTGCGATGAGCCTCTACTTTTACATGCTTCTCTTTAGTCTTTCGATTTCTTGAGTCTTGCACTCATCCCTTGGCATATATAATGCACAATACATTCTCCAACTTGTGCATTTTTCTTTTTTTTTTCTTTTTAGCTCATTTCTTCTCCTTCACAAATTAACTACTTGTTGTTTTAACAAGCACACCTCGTCTCTCCATTGGGGATTTTCTTGTACTCTTGCTTGTAATCGCCGCGCCATATTGGAAACTGCAGATCATGGCCTGTTGAACTAAGAGTTATAAGTATATTAATAGCATCGAAATCATTCGACTTCCAATAACACTAGAACCCTCATTTACAGGCATAGCATGTGCCTGCCACCACTGGACTCTCTCATTTGCCTGCATTACAGGCACCTCATGAAGGTCCGACTCATTGATAGAGTAAGGTAAGGAATGAATTGGATTACTAAAGGAAACTTAAACAAATTTTTCTTCTCCAACACTTGATGATTTGTATCTTTGGCGTATATCTTTGTCCTTTTTATACACTCCATCGATCCATTACTCGATGCAATCAACCTGCTCAAATCTTTTTGTTTGTCAATATTTCTGCGCTCGAAGATGCTCCAAAATCGCCACAATGATTCCGGGCAAGACAGGAAGGCCAATTATTTTATTTTTGGCCGCTCAGCATTATTTTATTCAAAGTGTGTTTGTTTCATCTCTTCATCTTTTATTTGATGATGTCAAAGGGCGAGCAAACAAAATAGTGTGATTTTGCTTTTGAAAATTATATTGTTTGCAGTATGTTCCAGGGTTATCAAATGATTTTGTTAATTTTATTTTGTGTCAACTCCATACACAATTAATTGCCATCAGCAAAAAGGGGAGGATTGTTAATCATATTATCTATCAACCTTTGATAAAGTCTAAAAAATATTATTTGTAACAATTTAGATTTTTTCATATACATTATTATTTGACACAAAATATATCTTTTTAAAATATATATATTTGTTAAATATCTATAATAAAAAAATATTTTTGAAAACTTTATTGTTCAACTTTTTGAAATTTTATAAAAGCTGATCACTATTCACTTTTTTGACAAGATTAAGAATTGCGCATTAATTATATTATTTGACAAAAAATGATTGATTGGTGATTATCTTGGACAAATTATGATATTAATGAGTTGTCCTTCTCTTTGTACAAAAAGTGCTAGATATAATCCACAATGTGTAGTGGTTGGATTATATTTAATTTTAAATAACATATTATATAATATTTTAAAGACGGGCATACATTTTCAAATCCATCTAAATATTATTAAAGAAGATTTCTGTATGCGCAAATATTTGATTAGACATTATATATATAATGCATATAATATAAATAGAATACAATCACGTGCGCTATTTAAACTTTTTACACTGGCATGATTAATGCATATCACACTCACTAAATTGATTATATCCATATTATAATCAAAACAAGAAGAAAAGGATGGATTATATATAATGTATATTATATATATATATAATGGAGCAATCATTGTTTGTTTAAAAGTTGAGGAACTTTGTTGTTAAATTATTCTACACCACCCACCACGTTGGCTTCCCACCTGTTTTGAAAAAAAATAAACAAAAGGAAAAGAAAAAATTAGCTCCTTCCTACTTTTATCTTTGTTAATTATTAACATTTGCTGACTATTTAAAATCAAGAGAGTGGTGCTTATGTTAAAGCCATGACATCAGGAGAGCGTGCTATGTAAGCCATTGACAATCAGGGAGTTCTTTGATTGTCATCCAATAGAACATTCAGCAAGGAGCCGTGCTTATGTAAGCCATGACGTCCAGCAAGAGCGATCTAACGGGTATATTTTTGTGTTAAAATAAAGTTGCCATGTGTTGAGAAAAAATCAAAAAACTTGAAGAGAAAATTTTTTCTTAAGCTCCAAGAATTCTAAGTACATTGTATTCTGGCTCTTCACTTTAGATCTAAAAGTCTAAGCCTTTGTCTTACACTTCATATCTACTCTTTGTTGAGAGAACTTATCTTGCAAAAAGTGGGTTCAAGTACCACTTGTTTTTCATTCCTTATTTTTGTGAGAATTTGTAAGGGTAGGCATTATTGTCGAGTGAGGCTCAAACAGATAAGGAGTATTCCTGTGCAAATCCACAAACTTGGTGGTGTATTTATTCAATTGATAGTAAAGAAATTCTCAAGGAGGTTCCTTGGGGAATGGACGTAGGCCTGGCGCGTGCGAACCACTATAAATCGCAGCTCAGAGTGTTTGATTTTCCTTTCACCCAATCTCTCCTACTTTATATGATAATTATCTATTCTGTTTTTTTTTTTATTTTATTTAAAATTTCTGAATATTGTGTTATTTTAATATTGTGAAATATTTTAATAAACCCAATTCACCCCCGCCTCTTGGTTGTTTTATTCTGTTTTTGATAACAATACTCCATTCATCATTGCAAAACAATTTCATCCTAATACAATAAAATAGTTGCAATATCCACAAAATATCCAAAAGTTCATTCAAACTTGTACCAATTCCACCAAAAGCATCCAACAATTAACTAGTGCAACTCCAACAAAAGTATGTGTATCCTTATCAAACAAACATGAACATTCAAAAACAAATGAGCGATCATTGTTGCACGTCAAAATGCCACGCCCAAACCAATCTGTCAACAAGATAAATTTAAAAGCTTTTAGTTTAATTAATTTAATTACACAAAAAATTAGAAAACATTAGTAACTCATCAATCATAACAATCTAGATCCAATTATACTAATGTTATCCCTTCTAACAGACTTTTTTTTCGAGATATGAGAACCAAAAAATTAATTTTGCAGGCTAATTCACAAAGGCAGCAATTCCATTAATGCTGCCGTTTAAGTTCATACGACTTATGTTTTGGTCCCTCCTAAGCTGCTTTCTGTTGGTTCCCTATGACACAATCTGTGCGTTTCGTGATAATTTAGCCTTCGACGCCATTTTGAAGCTTAAGTACAGAGAAAAAGAAATATTTTTAGACTAATTCACAATTTATACATCCCGGCACCTGTACAAAATTGGCATGTTTTCCTTTTATGCACGTTTCCATTACTTCTAATTCTTTCAAACATATATTCTTTTTATAAAATTTGTTATATTAACAGTTAATATACTCAGTTTTACCAAAAAGTATGTCCACTTTGTGGATGGAGTCTCCTCCACTTTCCAAAAGGTTCCGCGTGGGAATCCTTCGGTTCCTCAAAAAGTTGACCAACATCAAGCCATTATCTCCCCTTGCTTCTTCACTACCCTTTGCGTCCTCAAAAACTCAGTTTGCTAAAATGAAATCCGGCTCTAACTCCCAAACGTAATCCACTATCCCCTTATCCCACAAGTCTATTCATGCCTAGGCAGGTCGTTGTGATTTGCCAGGCTCATGTAATCCGACGCCATTTTGGTGAATTTTGGACGTCAACGCCTCGAGATTCTAAGTTTCTAAGCGAACTATTTTTGTCCTAGCATGAAATTCGGCCTCTAAATCCCAAACTAGCGAACCCGATTCGAGTCCCGACTTCTCCACAAAGTCTCTCGTGCCTAGGCGCGTCGTGTTGTGCCAAGTTTCATGCTACCTCTGACGTCGTTGGTTGGTGATTTTGGGGCATCAGCACCTCGAATTCTAAGTTTTTTAAGGAACTAGTTTTGAACCCTTAGCATGAAATCCGGCTCTAAAACTCCCAAATACTGGAAAACCCGCATTTCAAGGTCACCTGTCTTCTCACCACAAAGTCTCTCGTGCTAGTCACGGTCGCTGTGGCTAAGTTCGTGCAACTTCGACGCCGTTGGTATTTTTGAACGTACACCTCGCAATTCTAAGTTTCTAGGGATGATTGATCAAACTCTCCCTCTCAATCCAACACTGTTTAAGCCATATTTTTCGCCTTATGTAGCAGCTTCATTTGAGAAGGACAACATGTTTAGGGCCATATTTCAGAAACCTTATCAACAACAAAGCTATTCTTCGATTTTCTATACAAAAACTTCTAAAACAGCCTTTCAAGAATCTGCTGAACTGAAAAATAGACAACAAGAGGAGACTTTCTCAGAAGACAGGAACTGCTTCAACCCGATGATCATTGGGATATTAAAGTTTTAAAACAATATGCGCAGCAGCTCGGGTTTGGTGCTTTCTATAAATCACTCATTTCTTCCATCAAAACCTGACATTACTAGTGATATTACTTTAAAAGCAGTTTTGTTTTCTATTGAAACCTCCCATTCACTTTACAGGAAGCTTTGAATCAAAGCAAGCAAGCATGTTTGTGCGCCTCTAGATAAGCCTCTTCGCCTATGCCAAGGCCATTTGTCTGATTGAGATCCCGATTTATTAAAGCACTCCATTTTACTCTATCTCAATCTATCATCCTCTACATGTTCACTCAGTACAAAGGCAAACCATGCCGTGAGGACCCAGGCCTTTATATAGGTATCCACATCCATGTTACTGATTTTCTATTTTCTATTTTCTTAATTTAAATAAAATATAGAAACTATGGTTTGGGGTATTTCATTTGTAGGGCTTTGTGTCAATTCTTGATTGAATTTGCAAACAAGAAGGTACTGCATCGGATGATATGATCACAACAGGCTGGATAATAAGGTGTGGTTAGGTCACTCGCTTTGTGGTTCTTGGCATCAATCCAGCTTTACATGCCTATTTGTACATACAGGTATGTAGAATCAATGTGCTTTTGGGTTATAAAAGAATGCATTCACCGATCTTAATTTTCCATTAATCATGCTTGACATACCTAAAAGGGATATATAACTGTTAAAACTGACCAGATTCTTACTAAAACTAAATGAGAATCTCACTAAGCAGTTTTTATGGCAGCAAAGAAATAAAAGAGGACGTTGTGGGATGTGGCCATGGATAGTTGAAATGAACTGGTCTTCTTGCATAGTGACACTAAGTTACAGAAGATCTAGAACAATCTTTTGAGACACGACTACACGTACTTCCAGAGGAAGTTGGGGAGAATTCAATTGCCAACAACCATAACAACATAAAAAAGTACAATCTCCTAGTCAGCAATATTAATTGTTAATTCCCTTATCAGTTAATTTCACTAATTATCCCTCAAAAGTCTTGACCTATTTTGTATCTATTTATCACTTGATCTCATTGTACCTTTCTATACTAGTAATTTAACACTTTTATGAGTTCACATTAAACAAAATTATGCTCATCTATGTACTCCTCTTTTTACAGTTATTTCTTTCAATGCATGGGATTCTTGAAATCTAGGAAGAAGAATATAACATTAGTTTTCTCAGTTAATTTCATCACATCATGCGATAATTACAGTTCTGCGGGTTGCCACAGCCAAACTAGGTCCATTAACTGGGATATTTCATTGTCATAACATACACAGCATTCCAATTACTTTTGAGTCAGAGAAAAGGGTACAAAGAATTTAATGATTTTCAATTCGTTTTCAAGTATAAACACAAAAGTCAAGGAAAAAAAGGGCACAATGTTACTCAACTGCTATTGATGAACATAGCCACCAATTAAAGCACATAAGAAGAATATCAAACTTAAAACTAAGGATAACATGATTTTTTCCACATGGTAGCTATGGCTTAATTATCGTATGCACAGCATCCTTTGTACCTCCTTAAAAGGAACCTAGGTTCTTAAATTACATGTCGATATATCATATGCCTTTTCCACATTATCATCTATAAAAGCTAACTGGACTTACAGTAAAAGAACATTTGCCAATTTGTAGACGCCCGTTGGGGCCTCACTACATTTCGGACTCGATTTGTGTCACGATTCTTAATCCTGAACCAAGAGCCAAATCCGTCAAATCCGTTTTGAGAGAAAAGATTTTTGAAAAGAAGTGCCAAGCTGGAAACTGCTTTTGCCAGATACAGAGTCGCCACCTAAATATTGTATTTTTTGGGGAAATTTAGGAAAAACCCTGATCGGTGCCAAAAGGGCACGTGGTCCGTCATCACCAAAGTTGCCTCGGCTCGGGAACTTGGGTACGATTGGGGAAGGTTCAGGCTATGAGCACCCCCTCCGCCCTGATCTGAAGATCGGCCTCTACTAACCATGATTTCTGTTTTTTAAAACGTTATGGCTTCTTATCCCGATTATTTAGGCCTAGAATTACTATGTTATGCGCACAGTGGCACAAAAGTAAGACTAGATCGCCCTAATTGGAAATAGCATTGCATATCCGTTTGTTTTTGAAAAATGTCTTGGAATTTTGCTACTGCAAAGGTAGCTAAAACACGGATTTCAATGAAGCTCATTTCCAAACTCAGAACAATCCAACCTGTACCCACAGGCATTTCAAGCAGTTATATCACATAAGCATCTAGCCCACCATGGTAAAGCATGTTGTCATGTTTAACATTCACACTCATGCGAGATGCTAAAGCGTAAAATACTTACGTCCGCTAACTCCGTGCCCAAAACAAAGAAACTTGTTAGCAATCAATACATGATCCAATTCCATTTTTAAATGTCTAATTGCAACGCATTACGGAAATGTCACTAGAGTAGGCTCGGCTATCTTAATGAATTGACATGTGAAAATCACCTAAGGGAGCATGTGATTCAAAGTTAGATTTGATAATACTTTAATGAGTTAGCATGATTGCGCCGACCGGGCATGCAATACTGATGAATTGATGCACGCATGCATAGCATTAAGGTATGCTAATTAAACAATTGAACCTAATACTAACCATCAAAGCAGGTAAGTAAAAAGGAGAAAGGAAGTGGGGGTGGAAGGATGCGCACAACTACCCACACTTATTACAAATTTGCCCTCGCATCGGAGAGACCGAAAGAATAATACAAATCAAACTAACTCGCAAAGCTAATTAATTATTAACAATAACCTAATTAATTAAACAGGATAACTAAGCATAAGAAAAGCATAAAAGGGGCCTCGGGAAGAGGGGTTCGATGCGCGCGTGCTCGGGTCTTGCTCGGAAGTGCACATGCCATGCATAGGCTGCCTCTGTTTTCCCTGCATCTTTGCCTCTTTGAAGACTGCCAAAGTCTCAGAATTTCTTCCCAGACATAGGGAGATCACCGGCTGAAGTAGAATGGCACCAAAAACGGCAGCAGTATGTGATCATCGGCGGTGGTGAAAGCTATCGGCCACCAATGGATTGCCGGTCGGCACTTGAAAACACTGCCGGTCGGCAAAGAATGTCTGCAGGAAATCTGCAATTGACCAGCAGCCGGAGGGCAAAGCATAGCATTGGCAATGCAAATTCAAGCAATGTATGCACCAATCCTATCCCCTTCATGTGTATGGCTCAAAAGGGACACGGTCCTTGGTTCTCGGACATCAATCGCGCATTTCAATGCGCGTGATGGCCCAAGAGACCGACAGTTGTGCATTTTTCATGTCAATTGAAATGCAAACTCAATGAGCAAAATAAAGGCCCCAACCTACTATCACTGACTTCAAGAGGCAAGGCATGCATGTTCAATGCGAATGCCAACCTAAGACATGTGTAGCTAGGATCCAACATTGCACAAAGAGAGGCACTACAAACATGCAAATGCCACCATTATACGAGTTACACAAACCTAAGCAAACACAAAGAACATAACCAAGCATGCCACAATTATGCAACATTAGACGCATGCAAGATGCAATCCAAATCACGCTACATTTGCTAGGCCACCCTGGTAATTCAACCAAATGAATGCAAGGCGAATGTAAGTGATTTTAAGCATGTATTCTCTCTCAAGTCTACATCCCGCAAAGTCGGCATCTGAGTAACCAAAAAGTTCAAAGGTGGTTCCCTTAGGATACCATAATCCCAAATTTTGAGTGCCGACAAGATATCTGAAAATGCGTTTGACTGCGATGATGTGTGACTCTTTTGGTGCGGATTGAAAACGTGCACACATACAAACACTAAACATTATGTCGGGCCTACTTGCAGTAAGATAAAGTAAAGAACCAATCATACCTCGATATTTCTTCTCATCTGCGGGTTTACCTTGCTCATCTTTGTCGATTTTTATCGATGTGCTCATTGGAGTTGCTGCAGGCTTTGATGATTCCATTTTAAACCTTTTGAGTAGATCTTTGATATATTTCGTTTGATTTAAATGGATTCCATCATTAGTTTGTTTAATTTGTAGACTAAGGAAGTAATTTAATTCCCCCATCATACTCATTTCAAACTCACCCTGCATGTCTTTAGCAAACTCTTTGCACAAATTTTCATTAGTAGCACCAAAAATGATATCATCAACATAAATTTGAACAATTAGCATATCCTGTTTTTTTATTTTTATAAAATGTGTTGTATCAATTTTTCCTCTACAAAAACCTTTGTCAAGTAGAAAATTACTCAATCTTTCATACCATGCTCTAGGAGCTTGTTTCAAGCTATATAAAGCTTTTGAAAGTTTGAAAACATGATTCGGGTATTTATGATTTTCAAAACCGGGAGGTTGTTCAACATAGACTTCCTCCGAAATGTACCTATTTAAAAAAGCACTTTTAACATCCATTTGAAATAATTTAAAATCTTTAAAACACGCAAAAGCAAGTAACATTTTAATAACTTCAAGTCTAGCAACTGGTGCAAAAGTTTCATCAAAATCAATTCCTTCTTCTTGATTATAGCCTTGAGCTACTAATCTAGCTTTATTTCTAGTAGCAACTCCAGATTCGTCCATTTTATTTCGAAAAACCCATTTTGTACCAATAACGGGATGATCCTTAGGTCGAGGGGTCAAAAACAAAACTTCATTTCTTTCAAATTGATTTAATTCTTCTTGCATTGCTAAAATTCAGTTTTCATCATTTTCAAATTCTCTACCATGGTCACTTCTAATACTACAAATATTAAGATTTTTCTCATTTTGAATTCTTTTACAAAGTTTTGAAAAATTATAAAAAGCTTCATTTTTGTGTGCTAAAAATAATATCCATGTATATCTAGTATAATCATCAACACAAACAAGGGCATAAGATTTTCCTCCTAAACTTAATGTTCTAGATGATCCGAATAGATCAATATATAAGAGTTGAAGCGGTCTAGTAGTTGAAACGATATTTTTGGATTTAAAAGAAATTCTAGTTTGTTTTCCAAATTGACATGCATCACAAAGTTTATTTTTTTCAAAAACAATTTTGGTAAACCCATGACTAACTCATTTTTTGAAAGTTTGGAAATTAAATCAAAATGAGCATGTCCTAATCTTTTATGCCAAAGCCAACCATTATCATTTATAGCAGATAAACATTTAATGTTAAAATGAGAAGATAAATCATGTAAATCAAACACATATACATTCTCATGTCTATAACCTACAAATAAAGTTTTGTTTTCTAGGGTGTTTTTAATAGTACAATGAGTTTTTTCAAAAATAACTCTATAACCTTTATCACATAATTGACTAATGCTAAGCAAGTTATGTTTTAAACCTTCAACAAATAAAACATTTTCAATAATAGGAGAGGGATTTTTACCAATACTTCCTACACCAATGATTTTACCCTTGCTATTGTCGCCAAAAGTCACATATTCGCCATCCTTTGGTTGAAGTGTGACGAACATAGCTTTATTTCCAGTCATGTGCCTTGAACATGCACTGTCGAGATACCATCTATCGTTACTGGATTTTGTCTTGAAACATACCTACAAAAATTTGATTTTTCTATTGGTACCCATTTTTTCTTGGGTCCATAAAAGTTAGAACTTGATACTCTTGAACTGTCCTTAGGGACCCACATTTTTTTTTTTATTTTAGCAAAATGATTTCTTTTAACAGGACATGAAGGTGAAATATGACCTTTTGTACCACAAAAATGACATGTGAGATGAGAGTGATTAGAAGATGTATACACAAAGCCATTTTTGACAGTTTTCATTTTTGAAAAAGGTTTACATCCAATTCCGGCCCTACCAAAAGTACGATTTTGATTTTTAAGAATTTTATCTAAAGTGTCTCTGCCTTGAGTGAATTTTGAAAGAGTATTTTTCAAGTCTTCAATATTTTCTTTCAAAATAATTTGCTCCTTTTTTAAAGACTCATTTTCTTTTTGCAATACAACTAAATGTTTTTCAAAAATTGAAGACTCTTTTTGAGTTAAAATCTCATTTTCCTTTTTCATTTTCATGGCTTCATTTTCTAGAACATTTATCTTGGAAGTCAATGATTCATTTTCTTTTGATAAACTTGAAATTACTTTCTTTTGACAATTACTTTTCAAACTAAGTTTCTTAAATTCAGCATGTAATTCATCAAAAGCTAATTGTAATTCATCAAATGTAAAGGATTCGTCATTTACCTCATTTTCATTTCCAAGTGCCATTAAGCATAGGTTAGCAACCTCATTTTTGCAAACTTCGGTTTCTGTGTCGCTTTCATCACTATCTTCTCCCCATGCTGCAATCATTGCTTTCTTCTTATCCTTCTTGAATTTTTTCTTAAGTTCTGGACATTCTGATTTGTAATGTCCAAGCTTGTTGCATTCGTAGTAGGTTACTTCAGATGTTTTGTGATTTTCTCCTCTTTGAAAATCCCTGTTGTTGAAGTCTTTTTTGAAAAAATTTCGTACGCATTGTTTCTTTCT
This sequence comes from Camellia sinensis, assembly GCF_004153795.1. Classification (NCBI taxonomy): domain Eukaryota; kingdom Viridiplantae; phylum Streptophyta; class Magnoliopsida; order Ericales; family Theaceae; genus Camellia; species Camellia sinensis. The sequence continues at coordinate 1,438,591 of NW_021024834.1, read as the reverse complement.
CACAAACCTTTGGAACTTTCAAGTGATGAATGCCATTTCCTCATCCTCATCTAAATCATCTTCCTTATCTTCTTGATATTTCAAGGTGGATTTGAAGGCTATTCCTTTCTTCTTGTTGTTGTCCTCCTCTTCCTTTCCTTCTTGCATTATGAGCTCATAAGTTAAGAGAGATCCCATTAACTCATTTAGACTTAGCTTTGATAAATCCTTGGCCTCAGTAATGGCAATGACTTTTGTCTCCCAACTTTTTGGCAATGACCTAAGCACTTTTCTTACAATTTCAGTATTAGTATATATTTTTCCAAGAGAAGTTAAACCATTAATAATATCAGTAAAGCGAGTAAACATTTGAGGAATAGTCTCATCAGGCTTCATTTTAAAGAGTTCATAATTATGGACTAGCAAACTAACTCTAGATTCTTTGACTTGTTCGGTTCCCTCATGAGTCACTATAAGCTTGTCCCAAATTTCTTTTACGGTTTTACATGTGGAAATTCTGTTGAACTCGTTGGCATCTAAGGCGCAGTACAACATGTTTGTGGCTTTGACATTAATTTGGGCCATTCTAGTATTTGATTCATCCCACTCATCTTCAGGTTTTGGTACCCTAAGTCCATCTACGGTTTTGGTAGGAATTTTTGGACCATTGCAAATAGTTTTCCATCATTCATAATCATTAGATTGAACATGTATGGTCATCTTAGTTTTCCAATAACTAAAATTTGTAACGCTAAATAGTGGTGGCCTATTGGATGCTTGTCCCTCGGGTAAAGAATAACTAGGGGTTGCCATGATCTACTCTAAGACGGTTAGGTCACCCAAACTAGAGTTTAGGCTCTGATACCAATTGTTATCCCAGATAGGCAACCCAAGAGGGGGAGTGAATTGGGTTATTAAAAATTTCACAATATTAAAAATAACACAATATTCAGAATTTTAATAAATAAAAAAAAGGAAAAATAATTATCAATATAAAAGTAGGAGAGATAGGGACAGAAAATCAAACACTGCGATTTATAGTGGTTCGGCATGCCAGGTCTACGTCCACTCCCCAAGGAACCTCCTTGAGAATTTCTTTACTATCAATTGAATAAATACACCACCAAGCTTGTGGATTTGGCACAGGACTTACTCTTATCTATTGAACCTCACTCAACAATAAATGCCTTACCCTTACAAAATCTCCCACAAAAATAAGGAATAAGAATAAGTGGTACTTGAACCCACTTTTATAATAATTCTCTCACAAAGAGTAGACATGAAAGTGTAAGAACAAAGGCTAGACTTAGATCTGAAAGTGAAAGAGCAGAATACAATGTACTCAGAATTTTGGAGCTTAAGAAAATTTTCTCTTCAAGTTCTTGATTTTTCTCGACACATGGCACTTCTATTTATACACAAAAATATACCCGTTAGACGCTCCTTGCTGACGTCATGGCTTACATAAGCACGCTCCTTGCTGACGTCATGGATGACATTAGCACGCTCCTGATGTCATGGCTTACATAAGCACACTCCTTGATTTTAAATAGTCAGCAAATGTTAATAATTAAAAAGATAAAAGTAAGACTAATTTTTTCTTTTCCTTTTGTTTATTTTATTTTATTTTTTAAACATGGAGCCACCGTTTTTGTAGATAATTTAATACAAAGTTCACAACTTTTAAACAAACAAATGATTTGCTCCATCTATATATATATATACACATATATATATAACTCCATCTTTTTCTTCTTGTTTGATTATAATATGATATAATCAATTTAGTGTAGTGTGATATGATATAATCAATGTAGTGTAAAAAGTTTAATAGCACACGTGATGTATTCTATTTATATTATATGCATTATATATATAATGTTCTAATCAAATATTTGCATATAGAAAAATCTCTTTAATAATATTTATGATGGATCTGAAAATATATGCCATTTTTAAAATATTGTATATGTTGTAGAGATTTTAAACTAAATATATCCAACCACTATACATTTGGATATATCACTTTTGTCAAAAGAAGACAACTCATTAATATCATATTTGTCAAGATAATACAACCAATCAATCATTTTTGTCAAAATAATATAATTAATCAATTTTAATTTTGTCAAAAAGTGAATAGTGATCAGCCTAAATTTTCAAAAAGTGAATAGTAAAGTTTTCAAAAATATTTTTATTATAATATTTAACAAATATATATATTTTAAAAGGACAATATTTTGTGTCAAATAATATGTATATTAAAAAAATTCAAATTGTTACAAATAATATTTTAGACATCATCAAAATTAAATAATATGATTAACAGATATTTCATTTTGTTAATTCGTAAATGTGTTGATGACAGGTTAGGTTAAGTTGTGAATGGAATTGTTATATTCAACAGGTTTCAACATGAACAGGGTTATATTTGTTGAACTAAAATTCATATTTTGATAAAATAGGTATATAATGTGGAAAAAAATATTATGGAATTAGTGACAAAATTTTCCATCCCTAAAGAGGGTTTTTTCGTCTCTTATTTGGCTTAGGTCACTACTAGAAAACAGGGCTTTTGAGTCAGCAGCGTGCCATCGCAAATAGCGTATTTGCCGACGCAAAAACTTTTTGCGACAGCGTTTCGACGGCAACTCAAGAGACGAAAATGGTGGGGTCGCAAAAAGTTTTTGAGTTGGCAATCTGCCGACGCAAAAAGTTTTAATTTTTTGAGACGGTAGATTGCTGACTCAAAAAGTGGTTAAATGTTTTAAAAAATTTAACTCATAATTTTCTCATTGAGGCTCCCAAGTTTCGAACACACACCATTTGGACAATTTGACCCGAGGTCACCACACTAAATCCACTTCACCACCATACCTCTTTCAGATATTAAACGAGATATATATTATTTATAGTATATACACTCAATATTAATATAAAAGTATATGTATAAATAAATATATTTATTAAATATAATCAAGTAAATATATATATATATCTTGACTATAAATTTTTTTTTGCTACGGCATCAGTTGCCGACACAAAAAGGTCTAATTTTTTGTGTCGGCACAAATTTGCCGACGCAAAAGGTCTATGCCGACTCAAAAGGTCTATTTTTTGCGTCGGTAAATTCAACCGACTCAAATAATGTTATCAAATATTAATTTTTTGTGTCGGCCAACGGTGCCAATGCTAAATGTTTGGTATTTGAGTCGGTAACTCTGTGCCGTCTCAAAAAGGCTACCTTTTGCGACGGTAAAATTTGCCGACTCAAAAAATCGACTCAAAAGGCCCTTTCTTTAGTAGTGGGTGGAAGATTAATTTTGGCATGAATTCTTTATTTCGTCGCTAAATGAATTTGTCATGAAGAAAAATATTGTCACATTTTGTCACTATTACTCTCAATGTGTGACGATTTTTTTTTGACATTATTTCATCATTTTTAATGATGAATTTGTTTTTGTCTCTATTAATAGCTTCTTTGACAAAAAATTTTTCGTCTTCATTTATATTAAACGTGACAAAATTATTTCGTCTCTATTTCTTATATTTATGACAAAATATTTCGTCTCTAATTTCTTTTTTAATGACAAAATATTTTGTCGCTAATTACTTACAAGTATATTCCCAACAGAGTGTATTGGAGATAAAAAATTCGTCACAAATTTATCATTTTTAACGATGAATTTATTTTTGCCTTTATTGGTAGCTGCTTTGACCAAAAATTTTCATCTTCATTTATATTAAACGTGACAAAATTATTTGGTCTCTATTTCTTATATTTATGACAAAATACTTTTGTCTCTAATTTCTTCATTTAATGACAAAATATTTTGTCGCTAATTACTTACAAGTATGTTCCCAATAGAGTGTATTGGAGACAAAAAAATTCGTCACAAATTTTTCATTTTTAATGACGAATTTGTTCTTTCGTCTCTAAGACCTTTTAGCGACGATGCTTTGGCGACAAAACGGGTGACGAAAAATTTTCGTCGTAATTAGTTTGAGTGACGAAATATATACATTTTTGGACAAATTTGTTTCATCTTTAAATCCCAAATTTGTTGTAGTGGAATGCGTTACCTCAATATAGCCAAATTACATTCCACAATACATATATATCAATTTCTTTCCATTCATTCTCATCTAATTGCGTACTTCCACAATTAATTGATAAGGTTTCATTTCAACCTATCTCACATCAATTCTACAACAAGCAATATTGTAACACCCAAAATAATAACAACCACCTTATAATATTCAATGGAAAAGTAAGAGTTTATACAATATTAATCTGTCATTGATTTCCTTTATCGTACAAAAGATGACGTATGTATGTATACATTCATAAATCATAGATCATGAATCTATAGCATATGATATGTGGTAATCACATGTAACAAAAGAAAATATAAATAAATTTATGTCTTGTTGGCTACATCTTTCCAAGTTGATACTTGGATACAACAAAATGAGTTAAACTCAATACATATAATGTCAAAGGATTTTACAATAAATATTTATACAAAAGAACAAAAATAAGCTCTCAGCTCCGAGGTCTTCCCAAGCTACTTCCTTGGTGGAGGTATATCATCAGCACTTAAAAGTTGTTTTTCACATAGGGTGAGCTAATGCCCAGTAGAGATACTTGAACACAATGTATGTGGCTTAACAAAGTCATATGGTGCTTAATTTCGGGGACGAAACTCTTTAAGGGGGGGAGGTTATAGCGATCCCGGATTTACCCTTGTTGTATAGTGATCCGGACATGTGTCCGTGGATGTTGGTAGTTGATTATTATCTTGTTTACATCCTTTTTACTTTATATTTGAGTTATAAGATGTGTTGGGCAGGTTTGTTACAGGTTGGTTGAGTTTAGAAACCAAAACTAGTTGCCTAGATTTTGACCTGTCCGCTTGAGCGGGGGTTTTGGCGCTCGAGCGGGAATTGCACCCATCCAGTATTTCCTGTGCAGGGTTGGACGCTCGAGCGTGGAGTTGGCCGCTCGAGCGTGGTTGTGTGAGTGACGCTCGAGCATGGAGTTGGAAGCTCGAGCGGAGACCTGGTTCTGTAAAAGTTCTGGGAGTGTGTATCCGCCGCTCGAGCGGGATTGTTGACACTCGAGCGGGAGTCTATGAGTGATGCTCGAGCGGGGTGTTTGACACTCGAGCGGGTCGACTGGGTTTAAGTTCCGTGTTTTGACTTTTCAAATCACTTTTTCACTTTCTCTTCTCTCTCCTACTTTTCCAAAAACACCATTGTTGAGCCTCTCACTCTAGAACTCTACCTTCTCTCTAGGTTTTGATTTAGTATGAGTGACTTGCTCATCTTTGGCCTTTACAAAAAAGTTGTTGATCGTCGAGGGCTACATTTTAATCTAAAAATTTCAGGATTTGGAGCACGTTGGGTTTTGTCATCTTCTCCCTTGGGGCTCCAAATTTGAGGTAGGGATATCCTACTCCTCTCTATCGATTTTGTCTTTAAATTTTGGTATTTTTGAGATGTTGGGGTTGGTTTGGTAGTTTTGTAAAAGTTTGGGGCTTTTTTGTTATTTTACAAAAGTTGGGGTTTTATTTATAATAAACCTAGATGCATGTTTGGTATAGAGAAATGGATTAAATGTTGAATCATTGATGAAAATGGGACCTAAGGGTTGAAATGGTAATTATGGAAAATGACCAAATTACATTGATTGATTAATTGGGATAATTAATTGTGAGGAATAAGGAAATGAAATGGGATTGTTAAGACCGGAAGTGTATAGGGTTAAAGGGTGTAGTTGAATTGTTTATCACACGCCGAATTGAAATGTTGATTGAATATCCATTTGTGCATTTATTTTCTGTTTAGATATAATTGCTTTGGGCTATCGGTGGAGGATAGTCGTGATTGTTGTAGACAATGCATGATGATTAGGCAAACAGAAACTAATTAATGGAATGTGTCATGGAATTTGACTGTTGATAGAATACATTAACTGTATGTATTGAATGGTTGTATATAGAACCAATGTGTTTGTATACGTTATATGTAGAGGAGGAGATGGGGGATGTACTCCACGGTTTAGGGGAAGATAGGGGATGTACCTCTAAATCGGATAGTGTTGGGAGAAGATAGGGGATGAACTCCGTAGATACAGCTCATATGCTTGTCTAGAGAAGTAAAGATAGAGCTTATATGCTTATCGTTGTGAAGTGTGGATATAGCTTATATGCTTATCTGTGGATATTGTTGTTATACATATCTGTTGGGAATGTGGGTAGTGCTTATATACCTATCTGTTGAAAAGGGGAAAATGAAAAGTAATTTGGACTTGTAAGTCGTACGACATAAATATGTGATTTATGTGAGTGTATCAGTGTTGGCCATCTATCAATTGCTAATGTTTTAGTCAATGTTCATGGTTGGTTTAGTATATTTCTACTGGGCTGTGGCTCACCCTATATGGGAATATCATTTTCAGGTACAGGAAGCATGCCACCTCCAAGGACATAGCTTGGGAGGCTAGAGGCGGACACAATGTTGATATTTTACTTTTTGATGTATTACATGTAAATATAAGCCAAGGGCTTAATGTGTATGAGTTAGTACTCTTTTGTTGTAACCAAGTGTTAACTTGGAAAGCTGTAAGCCCTTAGGGCATTTGCTTGTGTAGATAACATGTAATACTTTTTGTAATGAAACTCTGAGAAATGAAAGAATGTGGAACTTCTGAATATCAATGCCTGTCTTATTTGTTGGGTTTAATGCTATTATTTTGAGGGCGTTACATCTATAGCATGTGATATGTGGTAATCACATGTAACAAAAGAAAATATAAATAAATTTATGCCTTGTTGGCTACATCTTTCCAAGTTGATACTTGGATACAACAAAATGAGTTAAAATCAATACATATAATGTCAAAGGAATTTACAATAAATATTTATACAAAAGAACAAAAATAAGCTCTCAGCTCCGAGGTCTTCCCAAGCTACTTCCTTGGTGGAGGTATATCATCAGCACCGAAAAGTTGTTTTTCACATAGGGTGAGCTAATGCCCAGTAGAGATACTTGAACACAATGTATGTGGCTTAACAAAGTCATATGGTAAATGTATATATGCCATTTACCAAAAGATTACACTTCCTTTTCAAAACAATGCAATGCTATAATTATATATCAATTCATAAAATAATACTTTTTACATTAGGATACCGGGCAATGGATACATAACATTGGAAATCTCTAGGTACATGTTTACTAGTAGGCTTTATAAGCACTACCAAAGTCATTTTACCGATACTAACCGGACGGATCAGCACCTAACTGCGCAGGTTTCTGGACTTTCACCAAGAACACACAAGCCAACATAATAAAACCACAACCACAACCCCTAACCAAATGTACCAAGGTATTCACCCCCCATTTTTTTTAAAAAAAAAAAACATTTTCAATGTAAGGATATGAAATAATGTTCAATGCAAAATGTATGAGTAAATGGTTTTCCATTTAACCTATTCTTTGTATAATTTTTAAAACAATCAAAGATATCCTCAACCGATAACCCAAAACAGATATCTTTATACAAATGATAAATTTCCAACAACAATTATAATTTTATAAATTTCAAAATAGGAGTGATAATACTTATCCAACTCTACTTTCATCATCAACATGTACATTCATTTTATCTTTTCAAAACTCAATTTCTTTTCCTTTCATCTATAGGTCAAAAACTAACGATTTCCAATAAAACACCCTTTACTTTAAAAAACACATTTAAAGGAGAAATTTTCTCATATTTCAATATAACTCAACAATATACTCATCATCACAACATTTCTCAAGAACCCCTTTGAAAACCCTTCTTTTACATTTCAAAAACCAAACCCTAAAGCAAACTCCCAACTCCCAAATCACAATACTTTACAAGGAACACATAACGAAGCTAAGAATCATATATAACGAGGTTGAAGAAGTCCCTACTTAAAGAGTAGAAGAAAAAGAAGGCAAGACCCAACTTTAGATGGAGTCAAAAATGAAAACTTCACCGATTGAAGTGTTCACCTTTACGAGCTGTACACTTTTCTCCAAAGCATTAGGGTGGCGAGATCAACGGATTTGAGTGTATTTGAGGTTTTTAGATAAGAAATAGAGAGAGAGAGAGTGAAGAAATTAGATTTGGGAGTGTTTTATAGAGAGAGAGAGAGATTAAAAAGTGATTGAAAATATCTTTTTTCCGTACTGATGTATGCATAGACTGCTTGAGCGACCAAACCACCACTCAAACGTCAGACACAAGAAAGTGATACCGCTCAAGCGACCAAAACATGGCTCGAGCACCCAATGACCCCCTCTCAAAAGTTTTGCAGACTGTAGAAGACTGCTCTAACAAAAAAATGACTGCTCGAGCGAAGATCACCCCACTCCCAGTAGTATTGCCGACTTACAAAAGTACTAAGAGAACCCAAAAATCGCTCGAGCAACCAAACCATTGCTCGAGCGAACAAGAAAAGAAACATACAGCAATTCTAACTTCCAACTTGTTCAGGACATAACCAGCAACTCTGAACAACCAAACCCTAATAACAACAAGATAAGAAGAAATATAAACAACGATAAAGAGTATTGAATCCCAGATCCAAGAACATGAAAGGGTCGAGTCTAACCCGAGCCGTTATAAATACCATATTCCAATGATGGCTAAGAACAAAACCTCTAAGCAATAAAGACATAAATTTCCGTAAATAACACAACAAGATGCTCATAACATTGCCATATGTCACCATTATCAAAATATCAAATAAAGTTAACTCGACTATTATATTATCTCAAAATTTTTATAATTGGTTCCACGAATTTCAAATCATCAATATTTATAGTGTAGGCTAATTCCATGACTTTAATTCCATCATCTTAGTTTATGTTTCCAAAACAAACATACGATACATAACTTCTATGATTCAATTTCATGAATTCAAATTTCTAATGATTTCGATAAATTTCCAATTCGTGCCCCTTTTCAAAATTCATAACAATCCCTTTGCATCCTTCCCATTTCCATTGTCACAATTTAATTCACAATAATCAAATTTGGCTCAACAAGTATTAAATTTCCCATGTCTCATTCTCAATTTATTAAACAAATAAATAAGGTTAGACTCTTTACTGAAATTAGCACAACTATGTTCTAATTATACAATAACCTCAATGAGTACATAATCATCAACCCTTCTCTAATTTCATGAATATTCCATTAAAATATTTTGCATTCAATCATCACCCTCATCTTTTATCACTTCCAAATTTCATAATCAACAACAATAGCCTTAGTTTAATTCTCTAAATCCAAAACCCTAACTCAAAGCCCATATGCTTTTTAAAATCTCTCCACGGTCATGTTTTTCATGCAATAAGAAAATACCACATGTCTATCTATAGCAAAGTATTGAAAAGAAGTAAGGA
>NW_021024834.1:1406969-1428066 GCF_004153795.1 Camellia sinensis | reverse complement strand
TTATTTTTAATTAAATTAAATTTATAATTTAAATTTTTTATTTAATATATAATTTTAAATTAACAACACTAAAAAAATAATTCATAAATGTTCAAAAGACTATTTTACACTTTTCTAATTGTTTATTAAGTAATAGCATAAGGGTAAAATGGACATTTCACACATTAGTCCTATGGGATACCAATCCCATGGAAATAATCTCACCTCCCCCCTAGGATACAATAATCTCTCATATGAGGGACTAATAGTTTGAAGGGACTATGAATTCGAAGCAAAAAAATTCAACCAAACAATGGACTATTTTTTTGAGGGATTATTTCATGGGATTGGATTATTAGTACATTCGAACTAATAGTTAGAAATGACAACGGACTGGGGCGGGGCCGAGGATCACACTCCCCGTCCTCAATCCCCAAAGCTACAAAATTCCCCGTCCCTGGCCCCGATCCCCGATAGGGAACCCATTACCCCCCCTTGGAAAATCCTCGTAACTCTCTCTCTCTCTCTCTCTCTCTCTCTCACATCAACAACAACATCATTAAACAAAAAAAAAATAGATGCAGATCTGGCGGAGAAGGGAGGAAATTGACGGTGGCGGTGGCAGGATCTTCTCAAATCTGCCATAGCAGAGGGAGGAGGAGGCGAAAGGCGACGGCATACGAAGGTTTGACGGTGGCCTGGTGGAGAAGGAGCCGACGGAGGACGAGGCCACGAAAGGCAACGGGAGGAGGCCGCGAGAGGCGACGAAGAAGGAGGAAGAGGCGATGGAGGAAGAAGCGGCAGTGGCCTGGAGGAGGAGGAAGTGGTGGTGGCCTGGAGGAGCCGACTGCATTTGTGGAGAGAAAAGAAGAGAGAGAGAGTGTAAGAGAAAGACAGATCAGAGAGTGTGTGTGTGTGACTGTGTAGTGTAAGTCAACCAAACCCTAAATATATATATATATATAAATCGGAGGCTAAACGGGACGGAGACGGGACGGGGCCGGGGCTGAAAAATGTATCATCATCCCCGGCCTGAATATCATCGGGGATTTATTTTTGAATACCATCCGCGGCCCGTTGGGAGTATTTTTCGAGAAAAAATCGCTCAATTCGGGGTCGGGGAATTGGGTTCCCATCAGGCCGGGTTCAAATTGCCATCCCTAATCATAATAAATTTCAAGGTTTATTACGCTTTATACCTCTAAAGTATTGCTAAATTGTCTATTTAGTCCTCGAATTATCGATTGAGTCTACTATGTCCCTAAAGTATATAAATCAAAGTCTATTTAGTCCCTAAACTATCAATTGAATCTATTAAATCCCTGAAGTATCTAATTCAAACTTATTTAGTTCTAAAAAGATTACAAAAATAAAATATAAACTCATAAGTATCATAAATTAGTAAAAGACTCTATTTAGTTAAAATTTTATTTCAAAATATTCTTAAATTTTTATTTTCTTTTTGAAAAGTGGGCATCAGTTTTTATGTTGAATTTTCTTTATAAGGATAAAAGTAATTTTTTATAGTATTTTCTTACTTATATTCTATAATGGCTACATGTTTATCTTTATCTAATATTATAAGACATTTCCTTTATAATTACTAATTGATTATTTTTAAGCTTTTCACTAAATTATTTTTATAACTTAATTAATGCATTATTTTGTTCAATTATTATTTATAGCGAAATATTATTATTTAAATTATCTAATTCAACTTATTCATTATATCTAATACTCATATAATTTTATTTGTAAGACTGAAAAATTAGACTTTAATACTAATTTAAACACACAACGAATATTTTTTAATGAAAAAGTACAAATTGAAGATTTTTCTCTAATAAAATCTTAATTTGGTAGGGTCTTTTACTAATTTATAATAGTTATAGGCTTATATTTTATTTTTGTAATTCTTTCAGTGACTAAATAAATTTGAATTAAATATTTAAGGGACTTAATAGATTCAATTGATAGTTTAGAGACTAAATAGATTTTGACTTATATACTTTAGGGACTACGTAGATTCAATCAATAGTTCAAGAATTAAATAAACAATTTGGTGATAGTTGATGGGTAGAAAGTGTAATAAACCCTAGATTTCATCATCTAATATTATTCATATACAGTTTAAATAATTTGGTCCAAAAATAAAAAATCATGCATAGACTAGAGTTTTTATCAATAGGTTAGGCTTTAAACACTAAAATGGTTTCAATTAGAAAGTAAGCCAAAAAAGTAAGTTTGTGGGCTAACTCAATTAAATTATTTTATATACAAATATATTTTTTTCATTTAGTATATTAATTTTAATAGTGGCATATAATTTAAACAATGAGAATTATTTGATATTCGTAAATAGTTAAAAGGGTATTGCTGTAATTAATTCTTTTTAATATGAGAATTTTAAAATAAAGGAAACAATAGTCTTAATAGTCAGACCAAAAGAATGTCTTTGTGATAGGCTAAATGCTAGACTGGCCGACCTTAATTTGAACTTTAATCTTTATTTCCAATGGTTTATTTTATTGTAATTTAACTATTTGAGGGAACATCTTACAACTATTCTTAACAAGTTAGAAGATTAATTTGAGAAGTGACTGAAAAAGTGACTGCTTCCGTTGTTCTCTTTTTTATTTTATTTTGTAAATTAATTTTAATATTAACCATTTGTATTGAGCTTCACAAGAAAGATTAAGGGTAAAATTTAATTGACGCATGTAATTTGTTGTATCATTGGATGAACTTTAATATAAGATGAGTTACAATTACAAAATTTCAATGACGTAATTTATTTATGTTTTATCGTTAGTATAGTTTTTATAAATTATTCTATTTTTTGCTTTTATTTTTTACTAATTATATTCTAACACATATTTTTTGTTTTTAATATGTAGAAGAACACACCATTAATAACAAAAAAGAAGAAAAAGAAAAAGAAAAAGGGCCTCAATTGTAATTGTTATAAAATAATAAAAGTTTATTTGATTTTAAATATCTTTTCTATCTGCATTTTAAAATATTTTTAATTACTGAGCGTGTAATTTATAATCTGAGTTTGTAATTTAAATATTTATAATATGATTTTTTAATTTATGTTTAATTTTTTATTTATACATTACAACTCAGATAAAATGTAAAATTTTACTAGTTTAGCATAATGAAATTTCACTTCTCTAGAGAGATGTTGGCAAATTTTGCTTTGCTAAGTAAGTAAAATTTTATTTTTTTTGGAGAGTCACCAAAAATTTATCGTTGAAAAATGATCGGTAGTTTCCAAAAAGTTGTAATCGACAACCGAACGTATATGTGACAATTGGGGGCGGTGGAGTAATGAAATTTACTAAGGGTAATTTTCTTTAGAAAAAAGTTAGTGTTCTAAAATTAACAAATGTGTTTTAGTTGTTTTGAAACTACTGAAGAATTGATTAGAGAGGTGAATAAAAAAATTACATTTTGTTTTTAGGAGAAACAAAGTTACATATTTTTCGCAAAAAACAAAAACTCACAGTATCATCAAATGTCACTTAAACGTCTAATAATTTCTAAATTCATAACAATGTAGCCAAAAGGAAGAAAAATAATAATCATAATAATAAAATAAAGAACCAAACATACATTTGCGAAGTGTCAAATACATTTGTCTTGCATTGTCAAGGTCCCTATCAATCAATTTGTCAAGGACTCTATCATGGTAGGAGAGGCTTTTGCTCTCAAAATTTCCCTTGGTTTAACTCAATTTTTAGAAAATTAAATTTTTTATTTGAAAATATAACAAAAAAAATTGGAAGTGCAAAAAATAATTACAAATTTATAAAAGTACAACACTTATTTACATAATCTAGTACATAAATAACTTGTACTTTCATAAATTTGCAATTATTTTTTCAACTTCTCAAAATTTTTTTTTTGATATTTCCCCTTTTGTTTTTAATATATTTTTTACTTTTTGGATGTACTTAACTTAAATATATTAAAAGGTATAATATTTATAAACAAAATCTTTAAAAAAAATCACCAAATATAAAAAAATATAAAATAGAAAAATGTAGTATATTTTCGTATTTTTATGTATTTATTAAAATTTTAAAATATTTTACTTTTTATGTGCATTTAGGTTAAGTGCATCTAAAAAATAAACAAAAAATTTAATTTTCTAAAAATCAACCAAAACCAAACAGTTGTTCGAAAAATACTCCACAATATTCATCAATTGATACTTTTCATATTTTTTGTTTCAAAATTTTAATATAAAAGTAATAAATTTTAGGAGAAATTATAAAAAAAAATTAATAAAATAAATCATGAATTTTTAATTTTGTCAATTGAAATTTTAATCTTTTAATTTGTTTTCAATCTAAACCATTTGTCTATTTTCATTAAATATAACTCACGAAAAAAAAATTCATATTTTAGTCATTAAATTCAATGCAAAAGGGCATTTTAGATATTTTTCAAACATCTGTATTGAGTATAATGACTAAAATATTTGTTTTTATCAGTTTTATGTAGTGAAAATTGACAAATAATTTACAATGAAAATAAATCGAAAGATTATAATTTAAATTGACAAAATTAAAAAATCAAGGCTTATTTTGTTATAAGATTCAAACTTTGATTAATGAGGTGGCAAGACATAATACATGTAAAGAAAATTTTAAAAGAACATTAGAATGTAAGTCACATTTTCAAATTTTGCTCGTTGTGTTATTTAAGAGAAGAATTGTGTGAATGCCTAGTGTACCTGGATTTGGGGTGTCTGTTGTGTGGGGTGCACAACAGTCACTGTTGGGCAGTCAAATGGGCGCATGTCAGGGCCCATTTCAATAATTCAAACCGTTCACATTTTAGAATGCATCAAGTAGAATATACTTGCAAAAAATCAAATTAATTGAATATCATTTACCCTTTCATCCACTCACATTTGTATTCATTTTAATACTTTAAATTACAATTGTTATTTATTTTTGTAGGTACAAATGTGAGTGGATGAAATGATAAACGATATTCGATTAACTTGATTTTTTTATAAATATATTCTACTTGATGTATTCTAAAATATGTGTAGCATCCCAAAAATATATACATGCGATAAACCCAATTTAACACAAAACGATCTACTTATCAATTTTTCCATCATTAACATGAGAGAGAGAATGATAAATATTACATTCATTAATGTAAGGGCCAAAACCACTTTCTTTTCTATGCATGACTTTCTAGTAAGAATCATAAAAGAAATCACATGCATTCGTATATTCACTATTTCTAAAATATAAATCTATGGCATGCGATGATAGAAATTTAAAGCAAGCTAAGTACAAAATAATGCCCTATTGGCTACAAGTTCCAAGGCCTTGCCCGATTACAAAAAAATGGTGCTCACACCCAAATACAAATAGCCCTTGGCTTACAAAAAAGAAAACAAATAAAAGTCGAGCTTCGTTCTCCAAAAGTTCCTCATTGCCTTCACTTCGGCAGAGGCACATTGCAATCACCTGAAAATGGTTTCCACTAAGGGATGAGCATAAAGCTCAGCAGAGATAATCTAAATAAAGTGCATGCAGTTTAACAATATCACGAGGTGTAATGCATATGAGATGCCAATGCCAAAAACCATAGGTTTCCTCATTTTGAAATTCTCATGCCATGCACTTGTTCAAAAGCATAACCAATTCAATCATCCATTTGATAGAACAAGGAGCGGTAAATACGACACTGGAAATCCTAGGCTAGTGTCTGCAAATAGGCATAACTAGCAGTACCAATCTCCACTTTATTGGCTCCTAATTGGAAGGCACGTGTGTAACGCCCCCAAAATAATACCATAGATATAACCCAAGCATAAACAATAATTACATAAATCAGAGTGTAAGTAATCCTTTCATTACATGAAGTTGATAACACAAGAGGGTTTAACATAAACAAATGCCCTTCGGGCTTACAACTTTCCAAGACATTACTTGGTTACAACAAAAGAGTTAATTTGAGGGCGTTACAAATACCATAGATATAACCCAAGCATAAACAATAATTACATAAATCAGAGTGTAAGTAATCCTTTCATTACATGAAGTTGATAACACAAGAGGGTTTAACATAAACAAATGCCCTTCGGGCTTACAACTTTCCAAGACATTACTTGGTTACAACAAAAGAGAGTATAGCGCTCCAGGTTTTACCTTGACCTTTATTGTGTTCTAGACTCGGGTTTCGTGGTTTCATATTGTTGTCTATGTCTTGTTTCCTCCCTTTAATTCTTTGAAATTGAGTTTTGGGTTGTGTTGGGTGAGTTTGGAACAGGTTGGTAATGAGTTGGTGTAAGTGGTTGCTGCCCAGGTTTTGGCTTCTTCGTTCGAGCGAGGCTTTTTGCGCTTGAGTGAGCCTTGGGTATTTGCTTCTTCGCTCGAGCGAGGGTTCTTGCGCTCAAACGAGGATTGTGGGTCTTCAGGTTTCTTTTTCAGACGCAGCTTTCGCTTGAGCGATCTTTCCTGTGCTCGAGCGAGGCTTGTGTTATTTGTCCATTTGCTCGAGCAAGGTTTCTTGCGCTCGAGCGTGCGTTTACGTCTCTGTGTGACCAGAAGGTTGGAGTTCTTCGCTCGAGTGAGAGTTCTTGCGCTCGAACGAGCCTGGTGGAATCGTTTCTTCGCTCGAGCGAGACTTCTTGCGCTCGAGCATGCGTCTACGTAGTGGCAGACTTGAAGCTTTTCATTCTACGCTTGAGCGAGGTCTTTTTTGTGTTTGGTCACTCGAGCGATGACTCCTTCGCTCAAGCGAAGGTCGCATATATCAGTTCACAGCAGAGATGAAATATACCATTTCTGACCCTCTTCCTCCTTCAAAACCCTAGATCGACGGCTCTTCTCTCTCAAATACTCCTCTCTACAAATACTCCATGTTCTAGGGTCATGCTACCCTTCTTCCTTTGTTGAAAAGCTAGAGCATCATGTGGGCTTCCTTTTCATCCGAAAAAGGTAGGATTTGGAGCATCTTTGGGTTTCTCTCTTCTTCTCCTTGGAGCTTCTACACTTGAGGTAGGGATAATCTACTCTCAATTATGAGTTTTAACCTTGAAAATTTGATAATTTATCTATTGATAGATTTATTTATCTGTTTAGAAATATCTGTTTTGGGCTATCAGTAGAGGATAGCTATGATTGTTGTAGAAAATGCATGAGGATTAGGACAATTGAAACTAATCAATTGTATTATGTCATTGAATATGACGGTTGATTGAAGCCATTGAATATGTGGATAAATGAGTCATTGTATATGACATGTGTTTAAATACATTGTATATGTATCTTTGAATGAGAGGAGATAGGGGATGTACTCCATTGTTTATGAGGAGATAAGGGGATGTACTCCATTGTTTGAGAGGAGATAGGGGATGGACTCCATTGATAATTAAGTTGGCCGGAGTGTCTAGGGTGAAAGTCCCGAAATTTTATATCTATGGGTGGCGGTTTCCTCGGACGTAGTTTCATAAAATGGCAAGAAATAGAAATGTTGGATTGTTGAATGTGTTGAATTGTGAACCATTGAGTTGTAGTCTCATTTTGGTTGTTTCATAATAATGAATTTGGTTAATGAATTTACCCAGATGGACAAATAGAAATGAATTGAGATATTGGTTATCTGTATTGATTGGTCTTGGAAAGAATATATATGTTAGTTAAGAACATCACATATTTATTCGATGTTTATGTCTTAGTTAATTCTCATATGTTGTTTAGCATATCTTTACTGGGCTTTGGCTCACCCTACTTGGGACACCATTTTCAAGTATAGGTGACATGCCACCTCCAAGGACATAGCTTGGGAGGTCTAGGGGCTGAAGGCTTCTTTTTGCATATTTTGTTTGTGTTTAATGTAAATTCAGGCCGAGGGCTTTACATGTAATAGAGTTAGGACTCTTCTTTTGTTGTAACCAAGTGTTGACTTGGAAAGATATAAGCCCGTAGGGCACTCACCTTGTTATTTGCAGTTAGAATTACATGTAATATCTTTGTAAAGCAGACTCTGATGAATGAAAAGTTAATATTTCTCTTATGCTTATGGATTTTGTGAATGGTTGTCCAATACTGTATTTTGAGGGCGTTACAACTTGGTATCAGAGCGTACTGAGTCTAAATACTTTAGGTACGTGGGAAGTGGTTAGTACCACAATGGGTTTGTCTCGCTTGTTAAAGACTTATGTATGATATTATGTGCTTATGTGATAACATGTCTATGTGACTATATGGGTATGAAATTTAGTTTGTAGGATGTTGATTGGGTTTATGGATTTCTAGGAGTCTTGTTGGAAAGGAATTGATTACTGCCGTTTCTAACTGGAACTCTAGCGGTGCAACGAGACGGTCATTATCCGGAAACGAAATTCGTATGTGTTTACGTGATTATGTGCTTACGTGGAGTAAATTACAGTTGTCCATTGTATTAGGACGCGAGTGAGATAGCTTCGGCACATTTGTGAATGTGCTAATCTCTTTGTGACCTTTATTAGGATGTTAGGACGAGGTCATGGTGGTAGGCGTGGTAGGCCTAGGAGACATGAGATGCCTATACCGGATGAAATTCCGGCACAGGAGGAAGGAGTGGATCAGGCCAATGTGGCCGAACCGGTTGGTCAGCTGGCCATAGGTGCCTTAGCCTGTGAAATGCCTGGAGCATTGAGGGAATCTATGGACATTCTTAGGGCTGAGAATCAAGTCCAGGCCCAAGTAGCCGAGGCAGGGCTGGTCTTTCTGAAGAGGGATTTTTTCCGGTCGAATCCGGACGAGTTTTTAGGTGATCCTAAGGAGCCACTGAAGGATGATGAGTAGCTTGAGTAGATAACGAAGACATTTGAGACGCTCGGCATCAAAGACGGGGTTTTGTGAGTGACCTTGGCGTCATTCCAGCTGAAAGGAGACGCAGGTCTGTGGTGGAAGTATCCACGGGGGCGCATTGGAGGAACTTGGGAGGCCTTTGTTGAAGCTTTCTAGGACAAGTACTTACCTGCTACAGTGAAGGAGAAGTTGAGGAGGAGGGCAGCATGCAACATCATCTTCGGCCCGTTCTCAGGGCCAGAGTCAGGGCAGGGGCCAACTGCTCACTTGTTAACAGTGCGGGTAGGTGGGGCACTTGATGAGGTTTTGCCCACAGATGGGTGGCACGTCTGGTGCGTCTGGTTCGAGGCAGGCATAGAGTCACCAACCAGTTCAGTCAGTTCAGGCCTCGAGGGCTAATTAGGAAGCCTCTTCGGCTCAGTCTGTGTAGCAGTCTCATGCCCCGAGAGGTGAGCAAGTAGATCAAAGACCTTTAGGGCGCGTGTATGCTGTTACAGTGCCGGATCTTGTACCGGCTCCATCTGTTGTGAGAGGTACCTTTTTGTTTTGAAACTCGGTTGCTAATGTGTTGATTGATACGGATGCTTCCCATTCATTTATTTCGTCTGCATTTGTATCTGTTTTGGGATTGGAGTTGGCGCTGTTAGCATCTTCTATTTGTGTTGTGTCACTTATTGGGGGTGAGATGGTTCTGAAACAGGGGTGTCGAGGTTGTGATATAGAGGTCGCCGATCGTCGGCTTCCCTTTTCTTTTGTATTGATGGGCATGTCTGGTTTTGATGTCATTTTGGGTATGGACTTGTTATCGTTGTATCGGGCTGTTATAGATTGTTACCGCCAGAGGGTTACTGCATGTACCTTGAGCGGTGATTGCTTTCATTTCTTGGGGGATCAGGTTGGTAGAGTCTTACCATCGGTATATGATCCGCAAGGGTGGAGTGAACTTAGTTGCCTTCTCGCTAGCTTTATGAGTAGTGAGTGTGATGAGGCCCAGGTTGAGTTGCCAAGGGTGGTTTGTGAGTACTCAGACGTTTTTCCCGAGGTCCTTGTTAGTTTACCACCTCACTGAGAGATCGAGTTCTCTATTGATTTAGTGCCTGGCACGACACCGATCTCCATGGCACAATATCTTTTTGTACCAGCTGAGTTGAGCGAGCTGAAGGTTGAGCTCTAGAAGTTGTTAGATAAGGGTTTTATTTGCCCTAGTACATCGCTTTGGGGAGCACCGGCCCTCTTTGCTAAAAAGAAAGATGGGGCTTTGACACTTTGCATTGATTATCGAAAGTTGAACTGGGTTACGGTTAAGAATAAGTATCCTATGCCTCGTATAGATGATCTGTTTGATCAGTTGAAAGGATCCTGTTGTTTCTCTAAGATAGATTTGAGATCGGGCTACCATCAGTTGAGAGTCAGGGAGGAAGATATCCCGAAGACGACATTCCGTACGTGGCATGGCCATTATGAGTTTCTGGTGATGCCTTTTGGGCTAACCATTGCCCCAGTTGTGTTTATAGACTTGATGAACCGGATATTTTGGGAGTTCTTAGATCGTTTTGTGGTCGTCTTTGTGGACGACATTTTGACTTATTCACCTTTTGAGGAGGAGCACGAGGAACACTTGTGAGTGGTGCTGGAGTTGCTTAGAGCCCATAAACTGTATGCTAAGTTTGGAAAATGTGAGTTATGGCTAAGAGAGGTTAAGTTCTTAAGCCATGTGGTATCCAGGGAAGGGGTGACTGTGGACTCATCCAAAATAGAGGCTGTGTAGGATTGGGCACAACCTAAGAATGTTTTCAAGATCCGTAGTTTTCTGGGACTGGCCAGGTATTACCGTCGGTTTGTAAAGGATTTCTCCAGATTAGCTTCGTCTTTGACTAGATTGACGCGGAAAGGGGTCAAATTTGTGTGGAGTGAGACTTGTGAAAAGTCATTCCAAGAACTTAAGATTAGACTTACCACCGCTCCAGTCTTGATTATTCTAGAAAGAGGTTTGGGCTATTCAGTGTATTGTGATGCCTCATGAGAGGGTTTGGGTTGTGTGTTGATGCAAGAGGGGAAAGTAGTAGCCTATGGCTCGCGGCAGTTGAAAACACACGAGAGAAACTACCCTACCCACGATCTAGAGTTAGCAGCTGTGATTTTTGCCTTGAAGATTTGGAGGCACTACCTGTATGGTGAGAGGTTTGAGGTATTTTCTTATCATAAAAGTCTAAAGTATTTGTTTACACAGAAGGACTTGAATTTGAGGCAGCGAAGGTGGATGGAGTTCATAGAAGATTATGATTTCGAGTTGCACTATCATCCGGGAAAGGCCAATGTTGTGGTCGATGCCCTAAGTAGGAAGTCTATCAGTAGTGTAGCTTGTATAGCCATCTGAGAATGGGAGATGGTGGGTACCCTTGGTGAATTTGACTTGCATCTGGGCTAGTCTGTTGAGTCTGCAGCCTTGTTCTCTATAGTTACACAACCTACACTTGTGAATCGAGTGTTAGAAGCATAGAAGGGTGACTTTGAGGCAGAATCCCTCCAAGAGAAGATCTCCAGTGGGAAGGTGGAGAAGGGTTTGACTATGTATCCCGACCTGAGTGAGAGGTACCGAGACCGCTTGTTTGTGCTGGAGTCTTGCCGAGAGGAAGTACTCCGAGAGTTTCACCATTCATGCCTTGCAGTGCATCCGAAAGGCACAAAAATGTATCATGATCTGAGTCTCTAGTTTTGGTGGAGGGATATGAAGAAAGATGTGGCAATGTTTGTATCGAGGCGCCTCATTTGTCAGCAAGTGAAGGCTGAACATCAAAGGCCAGCGGGTTTGTTGCAACCCTTGCCTATAGCTGAGTGGAAGTGGGAGCATGTCACGATGGATTTTGTTGTGGGTCTTCTGAGGACTCAACAAGGTAGTGATGCCATTTGGGTTGTAGTTGACCAGTTGACAAAGTCAGCTCATTTTATTCTTATGCGCGTAAGAGATTCGGTAGATTGCCTTGCAGACTTGTATATTCGGGACATAGTGAGATTGCACGGGGTCCTAGTGTCAATTGTCTCCGATAGAGATCTGCGTTTCACTGCCCTGTTGTGGCAAAGTTTGCAGAGTGCCTTGAGCACTAGATTGACTTTTAGCACGGCTTACCATCCTCAAATTGACGGGCAGTCCGAGCGTACTATTCAGATACTTGAAGATATGCTACGAGGCTGTGCCCTTGACTTTAAGGGGTCCTGGGAGAGACACCTACCCTCTCATTTGTCAGCAAGTGAAGGCTGAACATCAAAGGCCAGCGGGTTTGTTGCAACCCTTACCTATAGCTGAGTGGAAGTGGGAGCATGTCACGATGGATTTTGTTGTGGGTCTTCTGAGGACTCAACAAGGTAGTGATGCCATTTGGGTTGTAGTTGACCGGTTGACGAAGTCAGTGCATTTTATTCCTATGCGCGTAAGAGATTCGGTAGATTGCCTTGCAGACTTGTATATTCGGGACATAGTGAGATTGCACGGGGTCCCAGTGTCAATTGTCTCCGATAGAGATCTGCGTTTCATTGCCCTGTTGTGGCAAAGTTTGCAGAGTGCCTTGAGCACTAGATTAAATTTTAGCACGGCTTACCATCCTCAGATTGACGGGCAGTCCGAGCGTACTATTCAGATACTTGAAGATATGCTACGAGGCTGTGCCCTTGACTTTAAGGGGTCCTGGGAGAGACACCTACCCTTAGTGGAGTTTGCCTACAATAACAGTTTCTAATCAAGTATTGGCATGTCACCGTTTGAGGCATTGTATGGCCGACCGTGTAGATCCCCGGTGTGTTGGGCCGAGGTGGGTGATGCACCTTTGTTGGGTCTAGAGTTGGTTTGGGAGACGACGGAGAAAGTGACACTTATCCGGAGACCTTTGTCTTTTGAGGTGGGTGATCATGTCTTTTTGAAAATATCACCTAGACGGGGTTTGATGAGGTCTGGGAAGAGTGAGAAGTTATCCCCTCTGTTCATTGGCCCTTTTGAGATCCTTGAGCAGATTGGGGAGGTTGCATATCATTTGGCGTTGCCTCCGCAACTTTCCAAAGTGCACGACGTGTTTCATATTAGCATGCTTTGGAAGTATGAGCCGGATCCATCACATGTGTTGGATTGGACTGACTTAGAGGTAGATGAGGATGCCTCGTATGAGGAGAGACCGGTACAAGTCTTGGATAGACGGGACCAAGTCTGGTGAGGCAAGAGGATTCCCTTGGTGAAAGTATTATGGAAACATCACAGAATTGAGGAAACAACTTGGGAACGTGAAATGGAGGTCCGAGAGAAATATTCGGACCTATTTGTTGATGTTTGAGTATAAGTTGAGATTTTAATTTTGTTTAAGAACTATGAAAACATTATATATGTTTTGAGAATGTAACACCTTGTGAATGTTGAGTGTGTTTCGGAAACACAAGTTAAATTTGAACATTGCATATGTTATTTAAGTTTTGGAAATGTAAACTTGTTATAAACATTGAATATGTTTGGAAACATGAGATATATGTGTTGAAAATTTGTTAAATCTCAGAATATGCCTATCGATAATATATGACGAGTTGTATATATTGTGGATTTGTTCTCTTGTGAAAAGATGTAATGACCAGTGGGTGGGTCATGATGGTGAATGATTAAATTGAAATCACGTTGGGAGTTGAGTAACCTTGATTTTGAAACTTGTATTAAATTTCGGGGACGAAATTCTTTAAGGGGGGAGGTTATAGCGCTCTAGGTTTTACCCCGACCTTTATTATGTTCCGGACTTGGGTTCCGTGGTTGTATATTGTTGTCTATGTCTTGTTTCCTCCCTTTAATTCTTTGAAATTGAATTTTGGGTTATGTTGGTGAGTTTGGAATAGGTTGGTAATGAGTTGGTGCAAGTGGTTGCTGCTCAGGTTTTGACTTCTTCACTCAAGAGAGACTTTTTACGCTCGAGCGAGCCTTGGGTATTTGCTTCTTCGCTCGAGCGAGGGTTCTTGCGCTCAAGCGTGGATTAAAGGTCTTTAGGTTTCTTTTCAGACGCAGCTTTCGCTCGAGCGAGCTTTCTTGCGCTTGAGCGAGGCCTGTGTTATTTGTCCCTTCGCTCGAGCGAGGTTTCTTACGCTCGAGCGTACGTTTGCATCTCTATGAGACCTGAAGGTTGGAGTTCTTCGCTTGAGCGAGAGTTCTTGCGCTCCACCGAGCTTGGTGGAATCATTTCTTCGCTCGAGTGAGACTTCTTGCGCTTGAGCATGCATCTGCGTAGTGATAGACTTGAAGCTTTGCATTCTACGCTCGAGCGACGCTTTTTGCGCTCGAGCGAGGTCCTTTTTGTGTCTAGTTGCTCGAGCGACGACTCTTTCGCTCGAGCGAAGGTAGCATATATCAGTTCGCAGCAGAGATGAAATACACCATTTCTGACCCTCTTCGTTTTTCAAAACCCTAGATCAACGACTCCTCTCTCTCAAATACTCCTCTCTACAAATACTCCATGTTCTAGGGTCATTCTACCTTACTCCCTTCGTTAAAAAGCTAGAGCATTGCGTGGGCTTCCTTTTGATCCGAAAAAGGTGGGATTTGGAGCATCTTTGGGTTTGTCTCTTCTTCTCCTGGGAGCTTCTACACTTGAGGTAGGGATAATCTACTCTCCATTATGAGTTTTAACCTTGATATTTGCCATTTGGTATAAATGTTGGGATTTGGGAAGTTTGAGTGAAGATTAGGGTTTGAGATTTGAAATGTTTGAAAGAGGGGTTTTCTATTTTGGTTTTCCTATGGGTATGAGAGGTCTTGGGCATGCTATTACTTTGGTATAATTGGTGAAATTTGGTTTTGGGTACAATGTACGTTAAATGGGGAAAATGCCCTAATTTGAGTCAAATAACTATTTTGTATAAATAATGATATGAATGTGGAAATATGAAATTGACTTGAGAATTATGAAATTGCAGGAAATTGTGATTAAGTGGTGTAGTTGGATTACTAAATCACTCACCCATGAAAAATTTGATAATTTATCTGTTTAGAAATATCTGTTTTGGGCTATCGGTGGAGGATAGCTATGATTGTTGTAGAAAATGCATGAAGATTAGGAAAATTGAAACTAATCAATTGTATTATGTCATTGAATATGACGGTTGATTTCAACCATTGAATATGTGGATAAATGAGTCATTGTATATGACATGTGTTTAAATACATTGTATATGTATCTTTGAATAAGAGGAGATAGGGGATGTATTCCATTGTTTGGGATGGGATAAGGGATGTACTCCATTGTTTGGGAGGAGATAGGGGATGAACTCCATTGATAATTAAGTTGGCCGGAGTGCCCAGGGTGAAAGTCCCGAAATCTTATATTTATGGTTACCGGTTTCCTTGGACGTAGTTCCGTAAAATGGCAAGAAATATAAGTGTTGGATTGTTGAATGTGTTGAATTGTGAACCATTGAGTTGTAGCCTCATTTTGGTTGTTTGATAATAATGAATTTGGTTAATGATTTTACCCGGAATGGATAACTAGAAATGAATTGAGATATTGGTTATCTACATTGATTGGTCTTGGAAACAATATATACATCGGTTAAGAACATCACACATTTATTCGATGTTTCTGTGTTAGTTAATTCTCATATGTTGTTTAGCATATGTCTACTGGGCTTTGGCTCGCCCTACTTAGGACTCCATTTTCAAGTACAGGTGACATGCCGCCTCAAGGACATAGCTTGGGAGGTCTAGGGGCTGAAGGCTTTTTTTTGCATATTTTGTTTGTATTTAATGTAAATTCAAGCCGAGGGCTTTACAAGTAATAGAGTTATGACTCTTCTTTTGTTATAACCAAGTGTTAACTTGGAAAGATGTAAGTTCGTAGGGCACTCACCTTGTTATTTGCAGTTAGAATTACATGTAATATCTTTGTAAAGCAGACTCTGATGAATGAAAAGTTAATATTTCTATTATGCTTATGGATTTTGTGAATGGTTGTCCTATACTGTATTTTGAGAGCGTTACAACTTGGTATCACAACATACCGGGTTTGAATACTTTGGGTACATGGGAAGTGGTTAGTACCACAATGGGTTTGTCACGCTTGTTAGAGACTTATGTATGATATTATGTGCTTATGTGATAACATGTCTATGTGACTATATGGGCATGAAATTTAGTTTGTAGGATGTTGATCGGGTCTATGGGTTTCTGGGAGTCTTGTTAGAAAGGCACTTGATCACTGTTGTTTCTAACTGGAACTCTAGCGATGCCACGGGACGATCATTATCTGGAAACGAAATTCGTATGTGTTTACGTGATTATGTGCTTACGTGGAGTGAATTACAGTTGTCCATTGTATTAGGACACGAGTGAGATAGTTTCGGCACATTTGTGAATGTGCTAATCTCTTTGTTACCTTTATTAGGATGTCAGGACGAGGTCGTGGTGGTAGGCATGGTAGGCCTAGGAGGCAGGAGATGCCTATACCGGATAAAATTCTGGCACCGGAGAAAGGAGTGGGTCAGGCCAATGTGGCCGAACCGGTTGGTCAGCAGGCTATGGGTGCCTTAGCCCATGAAATGGCCGGAGCGTTGAGGGAATTTGTGGACATTCTCAGGGCTAAGAATCAAGGCCAGGCCCAAGTGGCCGAGGCAGGGCCGTCCTTTCTAAAGAGGGAGTTTTTCCAATCGAATTCAGACGAGTTTTTGGGTGATCCTAAGGAGCTACTGAAGGTTGATGAGTGGCTTGAGCAGATAACAAAGACGTTTGAGATGCTCGGCATCGAAGACGGGGTTTGCGAGTGACCTTGGCGTCCTTCCAGCTGAAGAGAGACGCGGGTCAGTGGTGGAAGTATGCGCGGGGGTGCATTGGAGGAACTTGGGAGGCCTTTGTTAAAGCTTTCCAGGACAAGTACTTACCTGCTACGGTGAGTGAGTAGTTGAGGAATCAGTTTTCTTAGCTCAAGCAGTTGAATACCCCAGTGGCGGAGTTCGAGGCCACCTTTACTAGCTCATCCAGGTGTGCACCTGAGTTAGTGGCGACTGAGGAACGCTGTTGTCTGGAGTTCGAGAAGAGATTTAGGACCGGACTCATTTTTAGAGTTGCCGGGTCCATGATTAGGGAGTATGGCCGCCTTGTGGAAGCTGCAGCCCATGTTGAGACCATTATGCATGCAAAGGAGGAAAGGATGAGGGGCTCTAGGAGGAGTCAGGATGGTGTAGACACCCCATTTTTGACCGTCCTTAAGACTTGGACGTCATTGTTTGAACACTCGGTGATCATCCTTGTTCGTGTTCGTCTTGAGTTCCCGGAGGTCTCGGCTACGCGCCTTACCTCAGGATCTCTCGACTCGACTGTTTTGTGTCTGGTCTTGCACCAAACACTTGTTGTTTTGCTTCTGAGGGTGGGAAGTAGCTTGTAGGCCATCCCCACACCACACCGGCCATGGCTTGAGGCCACCGGCCTTGTTTCCTTGCCACCGGCCATTGGTGATGGCTGGTCGGCACTATTGATGGTCGGTTGGCATTGTGTTTGGTCGGCCGGCCTCTGTTTTTGATTAATCGGCCACTTGTCCTGACCGAGACCTTTTCTTAAGGGAGCTTGACCCTTTTGAACCATTTTTTAGCTTCTCAAAGAAGCTTGACCCTTTTTAGCTTCTCCAAGAAGCTTGACCTTTTTTTAGCTTCTTCAAGAAGCTTGCCCCTTTTGAACCTTTTTTTAGCTTCTCCAAGAAGCTTGACCTTTTTTAGCTTCTCCAAGAAGCTTGACCCCTTTTTTTAAAGCTTCTTGAAGAAGCTTGAACCTCTTGACCCCTTTGCCTAGCTTCTCTAAGAAGCTTGGCCTTTTTGATCCAAGCTTCTAAGAAGCTTGGCCTTTTTGCTCAAAGCTTCCAAGAGAAGCTTTGCCCCCTTAGTTTCTCTATATAAGGAGAGCCTCTCCTTCCATTTGAGGGGTTAGAAAATTCAGATATATATGATATATATATCACTCCCTCTCTATATCTCCCTCTCTCTCTATATTTGTGTGGGTTAGAGGGTCCAAAAGGGTCTTGTTCTTGGCCTATTGCACACCACTTCATAGCCACACACTTCCATCATCACTTGGAGGTTCTTGGAGCTTGTTTTCAGAGGTTGAGGGTTGCATTTTTGGGTCTAAAGGCTTCTGGTTCTTGCTGGTCTTCAAAGGTAACCCCTTTTCCCTCTTTATTCCCCATTTTTGCACACCCTTTTTTGCACACCCTTGTTTTGAGTCTGTCTCTTTGTTTAGAGTCAGTCTTTTCGTACTAAGTCAGTCAGGTCTGTCCTGTCGTATCGAGTCAGTCTTGCTGTGTAGGAGTCGGGTGATTCCGGGGGTGTTATCTCGGACATCACTATCTTGTTTTGTGTTTGTTTTTTTTGCTTTCTTTTGAGTCTGTTTCTGCCTTGGAGCCAATTATGCCAACAGATTTGAATGGAACAGTAGTGATTTTCACACTCTTGTGTTTGCTTCTGCCGTGTGCCAGTTGTGCTAGAAGTTTGAATGAAATGACAGTGCTCTTCGCCTGCCTTTTCTGTGCCTTTGAAGTCATTGTAATGACCTAAGTTTTTCAAAACTTTTTTCGAAACATTGTGATAAAAACGAAGAGGAAGGAGTTCCTCAGGTTTTGCAAAACTTGATCAATTGAGAGAAAGAGAGGCATGCTAAGCCCTTAATGATTGAGGTCATGCTTATTAATGTGAGTACTGAGAAGGACCCTGGCTTGATCCAGATTGGTTCTACACTGTCTTCGGCCCGAGCGATTTGTCGCTTTCTTAAAAAATTTCAAAAAATATTTTGCGCGGTCCTGCGAAGACTTGTGTGGGATCGCTCTTGAGATTGTGTAGCTTAGGATCGCTCTCAGCCTCGAGATTCGACCCCTCACTTTCAAACCTTGAACCTGAGTTCAGAACGTTCAACGGTCAACCACAACGTGAGGCCTGTGTGGCCATTTTGAAGCAGCCCTCGAACAAGAGGCACCAAAGTCAGATCAAGAAGATCAGATCAAAGGAAGCTTGTAAAGCTAGATCAGAAGCCCCCCCCAAACTAGGGGCAAAAGTGTCAGATATGCTCGAAGAGCCGAAGATGGATCATTCCACAAATCAAAGAAGGTCGGCAAGAATGCCAAATCCCAGAAGGGAGCAAAGAAGACAGTTTCTGCTGAAGAACAACTGAGTTCCTATCCGCAACACTAAGGGCAAATTCAACCCCCTATTGGATGGACTCCTGCATCGTCAGCGAACAACAGCCATTTTCCTGGACTCAGATGACTTCAGGATCTCAAAACCATTTGACATGGACTTGTTTCACTTTTACCCAAAATTGAAAAAAAAATGCAAAAGAAAAGAAAAAAAGAAAGAAAAAAAATGCAAAAAAAAAAAAAGAAGAGAAAAAGAAATGAAAAAAATTAAAAAGAAAAGAAGAACAAAGCTCGCAAGGTCGAAAACCCGAAACGGGTGCCTTGGCAAAAGTTAGAGCCTAAGAAGGAGAGGATAATACCCGAGTGTACCTTACCCCGAACTACGTAAGGCTTGATTCCCATCCTTGGGATACGTAGGCAACTTCATTCTGAAGTCCAGCCCTAAAACACTTCAAATTCGATCATGTCCATGTAATGGTTCTGATAATCTTTGCCTTCTCTGTATCCGAGAGTTCGGTTGCAATCATCGCTTCGAGGACTGATTATAATGTGCTGCGGTGCCATTCACACAAGGGGTAACTTTCCGTTGCCATTCAATGCGCTGCAGTGCCGTTCAAACAAGGGGCAACTTTCCGTTGCCATGTAGCTCTCTTCGAGCAAGGGGGCAAATTTCGTCCAGATCCAAGGTTGTATGTCTCAAGAGTAAGTTCCGCGCCTGTTAAGCATCGGCCGTTTGCAAAAATAGTTTTTGAGAATTTTTACTGAGGTTGACTAATTTTCTCGAAAATTGTTCCATCTTTTCCAAAAACTGGACCATTTCATGGACCCAAAAAAGGGAAAATTTTCCGTGCTCATAGCCTGACTTGCATGATTTCCAATAAAAAATCGAACAAGTATGTTAATCTAACTCTCATATTGGTCAAAATTGTTTTAGTAGAAAACCAAAACAAAAAATGGTCAAAATGATGAACTAGGGGCACAGTTGAGTCAGGCTTCCTGTCTTTCCCCCGTTGTCAATACATCTGCCAGAAAGGGCACCTACCAGAAAAGGGCACCTCTGAAGCTGACCGCAAAAGGGCAGAAGGCTCTCACATCCTCCACGCAACGAGGTATCAAGCCAAGTGCGAAGCACGGACGGGAACGGATCAAGATATTCCACATCCTCATCTGGACAAATCTGATCACGTCCAAACTCCCCAACAGAGCATCGTCAACTGATATCAGCCGCAAATTTGCTACACGCCCAGTTGTAGCACAACCCCTCTGTGGGAGAAACTTACTGTTGTGAACAAGAGTCTGGTAAAATACCAGGGGCAAGAGCCCACAATTTCCAGCTTATCCATCAACCACGCAGGGGAGGGATGAAAAACGAGAGATTAAAGAATAGAGAGATGTGCGCTGAGAGAAAAAGCGAGAAAAGGGTTTTGAGAGAAAAACCGAGCTTGAGAGCCGAGTCATGTGAGAATCACAAATAAGAAAGGGTGAGAATAATACCCGGTGAAACAGGCTCCCTGTGCACGTCTGTGTGTCGTGTCTTTTGTTTTGTTTGTCTCGATTCTTGCCTTGAGTCGTTTCGAGTGTTTCTCGATGTGTTTAGGTTGTTTACCTTTTGTTTTCCGTTGTTGAGTCTTTCTCGCTGTGTTCAGTCGTAGGCTCAATACCTGGTCGAAAACTCATCTCTCAATTTCAAAAATAAATCGTTTTGTGCTCAGAGTGCTGTGCCATCCTTCACGTTTGTGCAAAACAAGATTCTTTTTTCCATAAAACTGCAGGGTCCACCCCCGAAAGTGTGAACGGTGAAACTAGGACCTATCTGAAGCTATGATGGTTCCAGACTGCAAAGCAAAGACAAAAGAGCAAAAATCGAAGTATCTGAGTTTGTGTCAACTTCAAAAAATTCCGTGATTGTACTCCGGACGTACCCCTTCAGGGCCTTGCCAATGCTCCGAAATATGAGTGTACCTCTACCTCAAGCGCAAGATCAATCCTGCTTCAAGGTTATACACTCTTCCACTTAAGAAAATCAGATCAAGAAGATTAGACCTCATCAGAAGAAGCTTGCAAAGCTAGAACAGAAGTACCCTTCAAACTAGGGGCAAAGATGTCAGACGTGCTCGAAGAGCCGAAGATGAGTCCTCTTGCAAAACAGCAGCCATTCTC
>NW_021024834.1:1373861-1402301 GCF_004153795.1 Camellia sinensis | reverse complement strand
ATTTCCCCATTTTAAAATATTTAGGTGGCGACTCTGTATCTGGCAAAGCAGTCCATGTTTGGCACTACTTTTTCAAAAATCTGTTTCTCAAAACGATTTGCCAGATTTGGACTCTTTGGTTCAGATTAAGAACCGTGACACAAATCGAGTCCGAACTGTAGCATGAGGCCCCCACGTGGGCGCGTCTACAACGTGCGGCCCACCCGTCCGCATGTGCGGAGGTGGCTGTCGCACGTGCGGCCCATGCCGAAAAATTTCGTCCGCTTTGTTTTCTGTGTTTGATCCTCTGATATTATTAAAATAATTATTTGATAATCTTAGAATGGTTGTAAATTCATTCGAAGCGTAATGACTCAGAAAATTATTTAAAAGAAAAAGGCTTTAATATGTGAATTATATGTGTGTAGGACACACTCCGGGAGGAACCATCGCTCTGCCACAGCACTGTGAGTAATAGTACCGTAGTTATACATTTGCTTATCGTTAATAATTGTTATTATTAACGCTCTATTATTTGCAAGATTGATTACGCTAACATTTACAAATGAATGGAAAATCTGTGTACATTTGTACAACTCTGGACTAGTCTGCTCTAATGATATCTGGGCCTATGGCCAATCTGTGGAATCTGTTAGGCCTATGGCCAATCTGTGATATCTGTTAGGCCTAGGGTCGTTCTGTATATCTCTAGGCTTGAAGCCGTTCTGAATAAAATCTAGGCCTGAGGCCATTCTGAAAATATTTACCGAATAAGATTAATCATATGCTCTCTGCACCTATATACGTTATAATTCAAGTTTATTGAATGCTTTGTTTAAGTATTATTATTCACTGAGCTTCGCTCACTCTGTGTTATGTCTATTCTGTAGGTACTCAGTCTGGAGGTCAGTCCTAGTCCCACCTGGATCACTTATCTTTTGCCATTACACCACAACCAAACCTTTAGACGAAGCTCATACATTTTTTGTGGAGTCCTTGCAGAGCTTTTGGCTTGGTGCACTTATCTTTCGTCTAATGTTGTAAAGCATAGTTAACTTCTCTTAACTTAGTCTTGATGCATCCCCAGGCTCGGGGATGGGTCTGTGATAACATGTCTATGTGACTATATGGGCATGAAATTTAGTTTGTAGGATGTTGATCGGGTCTATGGGTTTCTGGGAGGCTTGTTGGAAAGGCACTTGATCACTGTTGTTTCTAACTGGAACTCTAGCGATGACACGGGACGATCATTATTCGGAAACGAAATTCGTATGTCTTTACGTGATTATGTGCTTACGTGGAGTGAATTACAGTTGTCCATTGTATTATGACACGAGTGAGATAGTTTCGGCACATTTGTGAATGTGCTAATCTCTTTGTTACCTTTATTAGGATGTCAGGACAAGGTCGTGGTGGTAGGCATGGTAGGCCTAGGAGGCAGGAGATGCCTATACCGGATAAAATTCTGGCGCCGGAGAAAGGAGTGGGTCAGGCCAATGTGGCCGAATCGGTTGGTCAGCAGGCTATGGGTGCCTTAGCCCGTGAAATGGCTGGAGCGTTGAGGGAATTTGTGGACATTCTCAGGGCTAAGAATCAAGGCCAGGCCCAAGTAGCCGAGGCAGGGCCGTCCTTTCTGAAGAGGGAGTTTGTCCAGTCGAATTCGGATGAGTTTTTGGGTGATCCTAAGGAGCTACTGAAGGTTGATGAGTGGCTTGAGCAGATAACAAAGACGTTTGAGATGCTCGGCATCGAAGACGGGGTTTGCGAGTGACCTTGGCGTCCTTCCAGTTGAAGAGAGACGCGGGTCAGTGGTGGAAGTATGCGGGGGGGTGCATTGGAGGAACTTGGGAGGCCTTTGTTAAAGTTTTCCAGGACAAGTAATTACCTGCTACGGTGTGGGAGTAGTTGAGGAATCAGTTTTCTTAGCTCAAGCAGTTGAATACCCCAGTGGCAGAGTTCGAGGCCACCTTTACTAGCTTATCCAGGTGTGCACCTGAGTTAGTGGCGACTGAGGAACGCCGTTGCCTGGAGTTCGAGAAGAGATTGAGGACCGGACTCATGTTTAGAGTTGCCGGGTCCATGATTAGGGAGTATGGCCGCCTTGTGGAAGCTGCAGCCCATGTTGAGACCATTATACATGCAGAGGAGGAAAGGATGAGGGGCTCTAGGAGGAGTCAGGATGGCCGGGGAGACGGTAAGAGGCAGAGGGGTTTTAATCCTTAGCAGTCCCAGGGAGCGCATTTGAGGTCTACCTTTCCAGTACTGAGTTCGGGTTCTAGGAAAGGTAGTGAGGGAGACATCACCTGTTACAAATGTGGTCAGTTGGGCCACAAGTCTCTAGCTTGCCCACAAAGAAGAGGAGGGCAGCGTGCAGCATCATCTTCGGCCCGTTCTCAGGGCCACAATCAGGGTAGGGGCCAACCGCTCACTTGTTATCAGTGTGGGTAGGTGGGGCACCTGAAAAGGTTTTGCCCACAGATGGGTGGCACGTCTGGTGCATTTGGTTCGAGGCAGGCACAGAGTCACCAACCAGTTCAGTTAGTTCAGGCCTTGAGGGCCAATCAGGGAGCCTCTTTGACTCAGTCTGTATGATTTCCCAAGTAGGGTGAGCCAAAGCCCAGTATAGATATACTAACACAGTATATGAAGTTTAACTAAGATATAAGTGTCAGACAAAAGTTCCACACTCATAACCAACTTGCATTCTTTCCATGATCATTCAATACTGATACCCATATCTCAATCCATTTCCATCTACTCAATTCATATTAATTTGATTAATTCCGAGTTAATTCATGAGACAAGTTCATTTTTATCTAAACAATTTGAATGAGACTACAACTCAGTGATTCACAATTCAATACAACTATTATTGAAATACTTCAATTTAGCCATTTTACGGACTTCTCATCCGATGGAATCGACACCCATTTATACACAAGCACTTCAATTTTGCTATTTTACGGAATTCTCATCTGAGGGAACCGGCACCCATAAACATAAGGTTTCGGGAGTTTCACCCTGGACACTCCAGCCAACTTAATTTTAAATAGAGTCCATCTCCTATCTCCTCCCAAATAATGAAGTACATCCTTTATCTCCTCCTAAACAAAGATACATATACAATGTATTAAAAGCATTGTCACATATAATGACTATCTATGACACATATTCAATATCTCAATCATACCATCACATTCAATGAGGTAAATTAAACGATAGGTTTCAATTCACCTAATCCACATGCAGTTTCTACAACAATCATAGCTATCTTCCACTGATACCCAAAACAGATATTTCTAAATAGATATCCAATCTTTTAAATAGGCAATTTATCAAATTTCCATATGTGAGTGATTTAACAAATCCAACTACACCATTCATTCATGCACCCTCCCAATTTTATATTTCTCATATCAATTTCATCATTTATACAAATTAATTTATTTAACTCAAATTAGGGCAATTCTCCCACTTTTCTCAAATTCAACCAAATAGCTAGATTCTACCATTTTAACACCAAACAACCTCATAACCCAACCCCATGCTCAAATATGCAACAACACATAAAAACCCCTCTTTATAAATTTAAATCTAAACCCTAGATTTCCTCCAAACATCCCAAATCTCACCATATATTGATAACAACAAATAACTAGGTTAAAATTCATAACAAAATGTAGAATATCCCTACCTCAACATTAGGAGACCAAAGGAGAAGATAGAGACACTTCAAACAAGCTGAAACCATGATCCATTTGGATCAATCCAGAGCCCTCAAGGTGCTCTATCTTTTTAACAAAGGGAGTAGGGTAGAGAGATGCTTAGATCAAGGAGTATTTGTAGAGAGAGGATTTTAGAGAGAGAGTGTGCCAATTTAGGGTTTTGGGGTGAAGAGATACAAAAATTCTGTGTAAAAATGAGCTGCTGTGAACTGATAGGTGCGAGGCTTGCTCAAGTGAAGGAGTGGTCGCTCGAGCGACCAGACACAACAAGTGACCTCGCTCGAGCGCAAGAAGTGTCACTCGAGCGTAGAATACATACGTTCAGGTATTTTCACAGGCGCACACCCTTGCTCGAGCGCAAGAAGCCTTGCTTGAGCGATGAAGAAAATCACATAAGTCTCGCTTGAGCGCAAGCGCAAGAAGCCTCGCTTGAGCAAAGAAGCCAAAATTTGGGTCGCAACAATCTACACCAACTAGCAACCAACCTGTTCTAAACATGCCTAACATATTCCAAAACTCAAATACAAAGAGTTAAAGGAGGAAAACAAGACATGGATACTACAATCAACCACGGAACCCGAGTCCGGAATATTACAAAGGTTGGATCAAACCGGAATCGCTATAACCTTCCCCCCTTAGAGAATTTCGTCCTTGAAATTTTAAAATCACGTTTCAAAACCAAGTTTTAGCCAATTTCCAAAATGATTACAATTCAATTCTCATTACCATGACGCACATACCTGTCATTCAATCCTTCCAAAGAGAACAATTCCACAATAGATATATCTCAATACATATTATGAATATGCATCTTCCGAAATTTAACCAATTTCAATACGTGCATCTCATATTTCCAAAACATATTCAATGTTTATGATAAATTTCCATTTCCAAGACTTAAACAACATATACAATGTTCGAATTAAACTTGCGTTTCCGAAACATATTCAACACTCATAATGCTTTCATAATCCAAAACATACACAATGTTTCCAAATTTGATACAACACATACAATATTCTATATTCCCAGAACATATACAATGCTCATATTGAATCCATGTTTTCAAGACACCCACAACATATACAATGTTTTAACATTTCATTAACAAACTAAAATCTCGACATATGTTCAAATACCAACGAATAAGTCTGGATGTTTCTCATAGACTTCCAATCCACGCTCCCAAGTTGCTTCCTCAATCCCGAGATGTTTCCTTGATACTGTAACTAATAGAATCGTCTTGCTTCACAAGACTCGACTCAACAACAAGGAACGAACATGATTACCTCCCCAACCAGCCAAACTCGCGGCAATTTATAAGACAAGATCACATTCCCCCGATAATAATAATAGTAACAACGTCGTCAATAACAACCGTGCTTCAAGACATCCACCATGACTTGACTACTTACAATACTCAAATCACCATTGAGTGCTTAACACTCCAACCTAAGGGAAAAAGGAGACCACTCGCACACAAGGCTTTCGGTAACCAGCAACTTAATAACGTTAGGGCACATTAATGCCCGACAATTCTAAGTCATTGCCAAAAGACATGCAACATGTAACTAGCAACATAGACTAGATCAAAATTTGACTTCTCAACACATGGCATAAGATATCCCGTTCAGGGTAAAGAAAATGCTTAATCTATTCCATTTGTTTCAAAACACTTGATTTCCCCCCCTCCACAAGGTGTTCAGACTTACACCGTTACAATTTCAACACCACATTAATAACTGGCCACAGCCAAACTCAGAGATTTCTCCAAATTATTTATCAACATTCCTCCAGTGAATCACAACACAGTCATCCCATAGAACCTAACACACCCATGGTGGTGTTACAATACTTCAAACAAAATTTTCATGATGAGAACCCTTGAAAATCTTAGAAATGCCAGCAATGTAATAACACAAAGAAAGAAATTGCACACCCACTAATCACATAATGGTACAAAGTGCTTATAAGACCAAAGTTCTCAACAGGAATCCCAAACCAGTCACTATCACTCAAAGCAACCTTCCAACTGTCTAGGTGGAACTTGCATTCCATACCAAGACACCGTTTAATTACACAACCTATAACTTCAACCAACCCAAGTATTGACCAATCAACTATCCAACATTATTCACCCGTTCCAGTCTTCCAACACCAATATACCACTTAACCTCACCCAGCTTTGTATTAACACCAACATCTTGCCCAACCTCACCAACTCTTAAATGAAGGTCCATACATAACCTCTTAGGTCCAATGAATCACTCCGGATTCTTCAAAGTGAACCCACGGTACTCTAATTTTATTTTTTTTTCATTCACCCCTCACACGTATGCCTAAGTGGCACACACATCCTCGCTTCACATTTGAGTCCTAACCAAACTTTTCAAGTCAGACATAATACATCATCTCAAGTCAACGCACACAAGGACCGAATAAGTTGAAATAACTCTGACAGAGTGCATCACTCACTCTACACAATCTTACTACCTCACTTGGAGTTCCACTATCCAAACTGGACGACAAACACCCACACCAAAGTGACCCAACACTTTCGAACATTAAACTACTCAACCCAATCATTAACTACACAATTGCCTTACCAAGGCACTCTCTTGGGATTGCCCTGTGACCGATCCCCTTCTATATATATTCTAATAACAACATATGAACCACACACCACCACATACCATACTAGTAAAACCTTCTCACTTAATACACGATATTCTACACCCACACTGAATTCCTCATTCTGAGGATGTACTCACAACGTCGACTGAATTCATAATAACAAAATTTACCCACTTGTTCCCTCACACAGAGTTAATTAGCAAAGGCTTACCACACTACAATACCATCGTTACTACGTAACCGTTCGAATCGAACACAAGCAAACATAACTCCTCCATCCCTCAATGACCAATAAGGTCAACTCTTTATTCCACAATCAATTTGTCACTCGTCACAAGAGTATAATCAAAATACTAAGCCTCCATGTCAATCCACTAGCCATTGATACTATTGAACAACTACTTCGAACCAAGCCCCGACACCAACGTAAAACACTGACATGGCTTTCAAAGACTTACCGTCCTAACTCTCCAGAAGAACAAATGAAGTCCTCAATCTCCTCGCCGTTAGCCCAAACCTTTGCCCATAAGCACCAAACCACTGTGACCCTATACACAGGTCACACCCTAACCACGGGTTATATACCCAACCAACCCTTCCGACAACATCACCTGACTTAACCAGAATTAAGGTACATACCTATCGCATTCAAACATAATAAAAGAGTCCTAAAACTTAGGAAATCTCCACTATACCTTTGCCTGAAACATATTACCAGCTGTTCACAACACACCACCCCACCGATGCTAACAACAGCACCGTAACCGGCCAGTAATCCGGGATTACCGAAGGCCTGCAGAACAGTAATACAGTAAAACAGAGTACAGGGCCTGGCGGAAGCCAATACAGTAAGTAAATAGTGTCCATTGAGCTGTGACAGTCTGTATGCCAAAAGATTTTTCATGCATTCACAAACATTTTCTTCAAGCAATACACAAAATTTCAAATCAAAGTTTTCAGTTGAAATGAATGCCATAAAAGGCCACAGAGCCAAACTCACCCTCTAACTTATTTCCCAACAATATCCTGTGAATCTCAACCATCACCCAATCACAGCCATCACACCTATGGTGATTCCAAACATCTTACATATTCAATGATAACGGGTGAAAATTTTGTTCCAATTTATCTAATTCTCATGAAATTTCCACCACAACAATAAATAGAGATACATACAGTACCAAAAGATATAATACAACACAAATAACTTTCCAAATCACGGAAGTCTTAAATCAATATAACACCAACAATATTAATCGTCCTAATTCAATGGCGTAAGGCGTTTGCAAAATTTTCACATTAACATGTTACCCCAATTCAAGGGGTTTTATATAACCACACTAATCAAATGCACCTATAAGTGAGGCCCCCACGCCCCTAAGTCCACTAACGCAACCCGAAACAATTTCCAAAGTGACTATTTGCCAACCAACTTCAAGTACCATAGGATCCAACAACCAATCTTCTATCCTCAAGACTCAAAGTCCAAAACCAAACACATCCCTGCCTTCCCACAAGGCATTTGTGACTGACCTGAGACATCACAAGCCAACCCGTTTCCCACGACATCAATATGGCATAACAACACGAGGATTTTCAATTTGTACCACTTCTATTAACACATTACAAATGAGTACAAAGTTAATTACATAACCACACCTTTTGGGTTTACAGCCACATATGCATATATAAACAATATCCGTAGACATACAGCCTTTCATAATATAATATCAAATAACACTGCAAAGAATCAAAACTCCTTCACACTTCCAGCCTCACTATTGTCCCCGCTTGGACTATTAAAACTAGCCCTGCTCCCTCAGAGGACATCGATGCCAAACATGGCCTGTCCAACCACATCAAAAACACCAAGGTGATCCTCTATTCCGAGATTGACTCAAGAATGCCTAAGGCTGGCTAGACTCTCCAAAGGACGAGTCTGATGAAACGAGAGTAGCCCGATGCGTCAACTACGCTTGTGCCTTACTAGGTCTACTACCTTTCCAAACAGTTGATCTTGCTGGTATGGACTCTTCCTACTCATCCTGACCAACACTATCGATAACGGTCTCCACGTGAACTGTTGCCTCTACCAAGGCATGGTAATCTCTATGCATTGCCCATCAACTTTTCTCCAAATAGCATCGCATAACCTCCTTTCAAACTCAAGACAATGTCACTCCTTTGTTGCAACCAACTCTGGAGCAAATCTTGACAAGTTAGTAAACCATGCTCCAAACTATACCAAAGGTGTAGTACCTTGGCTTAACTCCATAAACTGTTTCCGCAACTCTTCCTGTATGGAATGAGGGCAATTGTCACTTCTTCGTCTAGGCATCCTAATAAGGGTAATAAAAGAAACTAGCACATTCACAAGTGTGCCAATGCTAACTTACTCGCATCCTTATACGTTGGCCAATGGTAAATCACTCCACATAAGCACATAATCACATAAACACATACGAATTTCATTTCCGGATAATGATCGTCCCACGGCGTTGCTAGAGTTCCGGTAAGAACTAGCAGTGATCAAGTGCCTTTCCAACAGGACTCCTAGAAATCCATGGACTCAATCAATATCCCATAAATTAAATCGCATACCCATATAGTCACATAAACATGCTATCATATAAGCATATATCATCTATACTTAAGTCTTTAACAAGCGAGACGCACCCATTGTGGTAATAACCACTTCCCACGTACCCAAAGTATTCAAACTCGGTACGCTCTGATACCAAGTTGTAACGCCCCCAAAATAATACCATAGATATAACCCAAGCATAAACAATAATTACATAAATTAGAGTGTAAGTAATCCTTTCATTACATGAAGTTGATAATACAAGAGGGTTTAACATAAACAAATGCCCTTCAGGCTTACATCTTTCCAAGACATTACTTATTTACAACAAAAGAAAGTCATAAGCTCAATACATATAAAGCCCTTGGCTTGAATAATCATTTAAACATCTAAACAACAAATAATAAAATAGAGCCTTCAGCTCCTAAATCCTCCCAAGCTACATCCTTGGAGGTGGCATGTCACCGATACTTGAAAATGGTTTCCCAAGTAGGGTGAGCCAAAGCCTAGTAGAGATATGCTAACACAGTATAGGAAGTTTAACTAAGATATAAGTGTCAGACAAAAGTTTCACACTCATAACCAACTTGCATTCTTTCCATGATCATTCAATACTGATACCCATATCTCAATCCATTTTCATCTATTCAATTCATATTAATTTGATTAATTCAGAGTCAATTCATGAGACAAGTTCATTGTTATCTAAACAATTCAAATGAGACTACAACTTAGCGATTCACAATTCAATACAACTATTATTGAAATACTTCAATTTAGCCATTTTACGGAATTCTCATCCAATGGAATCGGCACCCATTTATACACAAACACTTCAATTTTGCCATTTTATGAAATTCTCATCCGAGTGAACCGGCACCCATAAACATAAGGTTTCGAGACTTTCACCCTAGACACCCCGGCCAACTTAATTTTAAATGGAGTCCATCCCCTATATCCTCCTAAACAATGGAGTACATCTGCTATCACCTCCCAAACAAAGATACATATACAATGTATTAAAAGCATTGTTATATACAATGACTATCTACGACACATATTCAATATCTCAATCATACCATCATATTCAATGAGGTAACTTAAACAATAGGTTTCAATTCACCTAATCCACATGCAGTTTCTACAATAATCATAGCTATCCTCCATCGATAGCCCAAAACAGATATTTCTAAACAGATATACAATCGTTTAAACAGATAATTTATCAACTTTCCATAGGTGAGTGATTTAACAAATCCAACTACACCATTCATTAATGTACCGTCCCAATTTCATATTTCCCATATCAATTTCATCATTTATACAAAATAATTTATTTACCTCAAATTAGGGCAATTCTCTCACTTTTCTCAAATTCAACCAAATAGCTAGATTCCACCATTTTAACACCAAACAACCTCATAACCCAACCCCATGGTCAAATATGCAACAACACATAAAAACCCCTCTTTATAAATTTGAATC
Organism: Camellia sinensis; assembly: GCF_004153795.1. NCBI lineage: Eukaryota > Viridiplantae > Streptophyta > Magnoliopsida > Ericales > Theaceae > Camellia > Camellia sinensis. The sequence goes on along the minus strand of NW_021024834.1, from coordinate 1,391,894 downwards.
TAAACCTTAGATTTTCTCCAAACATCCCAAATCTCACCATATATTCATAACAATAAATAACTAGGTTAAAATTCATAACAAAGTGTAGAATATCCCTGCCTCAACGTTAGGAGACTAAAGGAGAAGATGGAGACACTTTAAACAAGCCGAAACCACGATCTATTTGGATCAACACGGAGCCCTCAAGGTGCTCTATCTTTTTAACAAAGGGAGTAGGGTAGAGAGATGCTTAGATCAAGGAGTATTTGTAGAGAGAGTGGATTTTAGAGAGAGAGAGAGAGAGAGTGTGTGTGTGTGTGTGCCGATTTAGGGTTTTGGGGTGAAGAGATACGAAAATTCTGTGTAAAAATGAGCTTCTACAAACTGATATACGCGAGACTCACTTGAGTGAAGGAGTGGTCGCTTGAGCGACTAGACACAATAATCTAGACCAACTAGCAACCAACCTATTCCAAACACGCCTAACATATTCCAAAACTCAAATTCAAAGAGTTAAAGGAGGAAAATAAGACGTGGATACTACAATCAACCACGGAACCTGAGTCCGGAATATAACAAAGGTTGGGTCAAATCGGAATCGCTATAACGTAGCACCCACTTTGTGCGTGTTTTCGGTCTTTCACCCTGGACACTCAAGCCAACTTAAACAATATCAATCTACACCCCCTATCTGGATTTACCAAACATATTTACCCCATAACTCAACACATTTCAAATATTCTCAATGAATCAATTTGAAAATCAATTTCTCAAATCCAATGCAAGAATTAAATCATGAGATTATGCAATGTTCAATGCCATGCATGAATTTGCAAATATTTTCATTTAGCTATGTCACATGCAATTTATTTTTTATTTTTTATTTTGCTAACAATAATCAATACAACCCTCCACGGTTGCCCAAACAATTATCTCTATACAAAATATATCAAGAGACAAATATAACTCATAATCTCATATTTTCAATCATTTCAACATCGGAGTAACAATCACATGTTCAATCCCCTCTTTTCCAACTCAATCAAGAATCATAATATTCTTCCATAAATTTCAACAATCTTCTATTTTTATTCGAAATTCAAGGATTCACCAAGAATACTCAAATTACTAAATATAACATACGTTTCTTTCAACATTTCTCGATACCTCAACATGATAAATAATTTTCATCCTTCTCAAGAGTTCAATATTTTCAAATTGAACAATTTTCAAAAAAAATCTCAATGGTTTTCAATATTCCCAAAAACATTCTCATCAATCTCATCTATTTGAACATCCACTTTCAAATCCTCATTTGTTCAAAAATAAAATATGATTTTAACCCTTATCTTTTCATAAACTTAACCAAATCTTAGCATTTTAAGTTTCTAGGGTTTCACAAAAATTTGGAAATTTCTCAAAAAATACACATTCCTCAAAATTCATGAGTCATGCAACATCTCACTCAACCAACAAGAGATTTAATAATAATAATAATAATAATAATAAAAGGTCGAGAACTTTCCCCTTTTCATGCATTAATAAAACCCTATTCTTTTCAAATATCACACTATCAAAATAACACATAATAAAGCTAAAAAACATACATAATATTTAGAAAATCCCTACCTCAAAAGTTAGAAGAGGAAACAAGCAAAAACTTTAATTTTTGACTTTGTGGTATTTTGATCTCCACCGGTCAAAATGCTCCCCTCAAGATGCTCATCAATTTAACCTTAAGAACTATAGGCTAAAAGTTTATAAATTTTCCTAGATCATGAAAAGAAATAAGGGTTTGTGGTGGTGTTTAGAAAGAGATAAGAGAAATAAGGGAGTAGAGAGAGAGAGTGGTGAGTTTGATTCAAAAGCATATGTGGGCTGCTCTTCTATCATCATTATTAGATTTTATTTTATTATATTTAAATATCGATGAATCTATATATGTATATATATATACATATATCAATTAAAAGTATATTTTAACATCATTAATGACAAAAAAGATATAATATTTTCTCATTACAAAATATATTTCGTTTGATATTGCACACCATAAATATTTGTAACTCTCTCAAGATTATAAAATAAATAATAATAACAATAACAACAATAATACATGGTTACAAACGAGTCATGATTCAATCAATTGTAATAATAATAATAATAATAATAATAATAATAATAATAATAATTACAAACGGGTCATGATTCAATCAATTGGGTCCAAAATGAATAGAGTTTAATAATGTAAAATAAATTTCCAACCGAGATCAAAGTATAAATAAATTTTAAAAGACTTAAGGTGGTTCCCACCATTCACATAATTAAATATGAACCAAAATGATTAAGTATGGGCTAATCAAATAAGTCTCAAAAATTAAATTTACATCTCATTTATTACTCAAGACCTAAGAATTACTATAACTAAAACTAAAAAATTTGGCAAGCGGGCCTTACGAAGTCGAAATCAAGAAGAAATATAATTAGTTTCACCAATTTAAATAGAATGGTCCACAACACAACTATAATAATAACAACTAAACAATCAAACGATTTGGAAATTTGTACCAATCCAACTCCAATCAATACCCGAACGCACAACATATTAAAAAAAATTTACTACACAGATATTGAAAAGAATAATGAATAAATAAATTCAATTTGACTCAACTTGTTACAACCTTCCCCCCTTAAGGAATTTCACCCTCGAAATTCACCTTGATAAAAAGAATAGTGGGATTTACTCTTAGCATAATCACTTGAGCCTTAAACTCTTAATAACCATTTTCACATTGAGGCATTCTTTCAATATCCCAAACACGTAATAAGCTCACTCTCAAGAATTTAATGCTCTCTTACCTCCCATAGTAAAACACACAGTAACCAAAATAGAAAATCTCAAAATCACTTTAATCATAGAGTTGAAAACACAACAATAACTCCTCAATGACGGTACTATTATTTCTTATAGCTTGAATCAAAGAAGAATGACGAACGGTCTAATCCAATCGACCCTACAATCGTGATAACATCTCATTCTAATTACATCCACAAAATTATTTTACCAATATGAAGTAACAAATTTTCAATAGACTCAAAAACAAAATTTCTACACCCAACAGTTTTCCATGATAGTAAGATACATTGTTCCATAGAAGCCACCCCTCAACTTAAAACCACTTGTACTAGAATTTCGACAAACAATTTATAATAGAAGGAAAAAAAATGTAGGTGATTCTTGCAACATATGAGGGGTTAATTAAAACCTGCCAAACTCGCAATTGGAATACTCACAATCTCATTTGAACACGTTTAAACACACCCACAAAATTTGCTCTCCACAGAACTAACTCAACTGGTCACAGCAACAAAAGAATCCAACTATTTTAAGGAGCACTCAGAAAAGTATTCAAATATTACACATCATTAAAGATGACTCACCACAAACAATCTTTTCCACAATCTAGTGCAAAAATTTATTTAATATCCATCCAAAGTGATTATATCGAGACTCTTACCCAATGAGAGCACCCTTCCTTTAAAGACACAATTCAATGATATATCTTGTATTCACAACCGTCACACGACAACTAACTCATCTCAATATTAAGATGAATTCATACTCAGTTACGCAATTGAATAAAACTAACACAAATATTGGCTTCAAATATTTCATCCTATGGGAACCTCCGTTCATCCCCTAGTACAATCATATTCTTCCCTGAATTATTCCAAAAACAAAATTCACGTGTCACCTTTGCCTCAATTGATTCACTTGAACAAGAAGAAACACTAACCCTTACAAAACATAATGCAATCACACCAAACACACTACTCGAAAATTCTCAGCCACAACTTTAATTGCCCAACCAAACAATTTCTGTATTATTTTTATCCATCCACTCTATTTCTTTCACTCGACGAACCGACTAACAGTTTATGCAAACTTGTCACCATCCACCCACACAATTTCAGTCCAACATAGAATTTACCCAAACGCTCACACAATGCACTTCGAGTCCACATAAAATTCATCAAGACTAGAGACACATTCTAACAATACTAAGGTACTCCTAACAAAAGTTAACTCAAAGGCACTCTCTTTCTTTAAAACCCAAGCCATGACACTAACTCCAAAGTTACAACACGATATTACGATAACCCACGAGAACAAACCCAAATTAAACAACTATTACTATACTAACTCACTTATTGACAAGTATTAATACTGCTCTACCTCTCACCCTAGAAGTATATGAAACCAATCACAATAAGACACATATAAAGATTAACACTGAAACAGCTCTAAAATTCCCAATTAGTTAATAAATAGATTAACCTCAAATTATAATAAAATCTCTCCGAAGGAAATTCAATGTACATCCCTTGCCAAAAGAAATAATTTTACACTTCTGATTCAGAATTCTAAAAAAGATAATCTTTTTAGTGCTTCAATACAATCACTATGAAATCTGCACCATAACTAAAAAATAGTTTAACTCGAGAAGCAATCCACCCTAACCTACTAAAATGCAAAGAAAATAAAATCTAATCCTCATAATTATTCACATCACAAAATAACGACACCCACTACCATATCGAACTCACCACGAAAAGCCTACACAACTCAAGACGAAAGGTTACACCAACAAACACTAATAGTTGTAGTTACTTTGAAATCTCCCCCGAAGTCTCTAGTCAACTCACTTTTACCCAAATTCTAAAAGATATAACCACGAGTTATAATGCCACTCATTTACTTTATGAAATGTTTCCAAGTCAACAATGGTCATTCTAAAACAATTTTCAAGACTAAAAAAATAGCGAAAGTACTTCATACCAATTTATTTCCTGACGAGGGATCTGCCAAATGACTTTTTATAAGATAATACCATCACAAAACACCATGGAACAAAATTAAAATAAGGAATCGCCCTCTATTAAGCAAAACTAAATTTCTTTTAATTAGGAAAACCACTTACCACTCAAGATCAAATACACCCAAATTAAACCCAATAATAAAATTAGATCAACGTACCGATAGCTCAAATTCTCACCACTTATAGCAAAATGAATGATCAATATAAGTGTTCACAATTCTTGCACCAAGGATACAAAACAATCTTATAGCTAAAGGACAATGGAAACAAAATAACTTCCATTTCAATTGCATGAAAATCACCGACACTACACAAGCCAAACTTAACCTAAAATGCTCACGTATACTTCTCATATTCACAATTCCTAATCCATAAGTCAGAGTAACTAAAAAAAAAAAAATTAACATCAATTACTCTCAATGGATCAAGCAAAAATTTCCATAAAAAAAAAAAAAAAAAAAAAAAAATTAACATCAATTACTCTCAATGGATCAAGCAAAAATTTCCATAAAAATACTCAGACCACAATCACATCAACCATCTCAAGGCACCTAATCATAATCTCCATAGGATCATGACATTCTCACAATACTATTTTGAAAATTTTCTCTAAGAACATTGGTTTGCTAACACCACTCCTGAGACATCAATCACATATCCCTAAATACTCATATATTGCACTTGGGTACATCAACAACCAACTCTGAGACAATTGACTCTACCAAACTCGAAAATATTCAAAACTCGACTACATATCCCAAAATGTCAACTCACAAGTCACTATTTTTACTATTAAAAAAAAAAAATCAAATGGCGCAACCCCAATCAAATTTAATCTCATTCCAATCTGTCTCAAAATTATGTATTTTGCTCACCCTCTTAGGATTTGTAACAAAATTATGAACAAACAAACTCTCAAAAAAAAAAAAAAAAAAAAAAAAAAAAAAAAAAAAAAAAAAAAAAAAAAAAAAAAAAAAAAACCAATTCCCTACCATGGACAAGAAAGGATATGTTTTGGTTAAGCATATTATCAAACATGGAATGAGAAATCTACATGCAATAAAAAAAACATAGAAATCAAAATTTAGGAATTTTTTTTATAGAAAAAAAAAAAAGGTAATAGTAAGCATCAATTTGACTAGAACCAACAAATGTTTCTTCCGTTTATTCGAGGGTTCATATAAAACAAATGTGATTTATGAACAAATTCAAAAACTATTTCTTCTGTTTATAGGTTATTCAATTCTCTAAGCACTAATATGATTTATGAGTTGCATTCATCATAGACAAACAAATGTGTCACTTTTATCAACAAAGTTAACAAGAATAATAAGATGTTCTGTAGTAATTATTATTTCCTTTTGTGATCTTGTAGTTTACAAATTCTTGAGTCTTAGAAAAATGACTAATTAAGCTAATGTATATTTCTATAATTAACTGCCTCATTAATAAAGTATATATATATATATATGAAATTTTTTGTACCTTCTTTTTTAGGAAGATCAAGTCCGAAGCATTTGGGTTTTTAATTGAAAAAGCTGTGAATAAAAATGCAAAGATGGAAACAGAGTTTGTTGTCTCAAGCAGAGAAGGAGGTACTTGTCAAATCTGTTGTGCAGGCAATTCCTGCTTATGCTATGGCATGTTTTACCTTTCCAGAGAAGTTTAATGATCGTTTAAATTCATATACGAGTAATTTTTGGTGGGGTAGAGATCCTTTAGACCGTGGCCCTCACTGGGCAAGCTGGGACAGCTTGGGTTTGGCTAAATCAAAGGGAGGGATGGGCTTTAGAGATTTCAAAGCTTTCAATCTAGCCCTTCTTGCAAAGTAGATGTGGAGACTTATCACTCGTCCTTCATGGTAAGCATGCTATTCATGGAGCTCTGATACCAAGTTGTAACGCCCCAAAAATATATACATCTGATAAGCCCAATTTAAGTCAAAATGGTCTACTTCTCAATTTTTCCATCATTAACATGAGATAGAGAATGATAAATATTACATTCATTAATGTAAGGACCAAAACCACTTTCTTTTCTATTCATGACTTTCTAGTAAGAATCATAAAGAAATCACATGCATTCGTATATTCACTATTTCTAAAATATAAATCTATGGCATGTGATGATAAAAATTTAAAGCACACCAAGTACAAAATAATGCCCTATTGGCTACAAGTTCCAAGGCCTTGCCCGGTTGCACAAAAATGGTGTTCACACCCAAACACAAATAGCCCTTGGCTTACAAAAAAGAAAACAAATAAAAGCCAAGCTTCGTGCTCCAAAAGTTCCTCCTTGCTTTCACTTCGGCAGAGGCACATCGCAATCAACTGAAAATGGTTTCTACTAAGGGATGAGCATAAAGCCCAGCAGAGATAATCTAAATAATGTGCACGCAGTTTAACAATATCATGAGGTGCAATGCATATGAGATGCCAATGCCAAAAATCATAAGTTTTCTCATTTCGAAATTCTCATGCCATGCATTTGTTTAAAAGCATAATCAATTCAATCATCCATTTCATGGAACAAGGGGCGGTAAATACGACACTAGAAAACCCTAGGCTGGTGTCTGCAAGTAGGCATAACTAGCACTACCAAAACCCCACTTTACCAGTTGCTAATCGGAAGGGAGTGGTACCTCCTCCGCGCGTGTTTTCGGTCATTCACCCTGGACACTCAGGCCAACTTAAACAATACCAAACTACACCCCCTATCCAGATTCACCAAATGTATTTACCCCATAACTCAACACATTTCAAATATTCTCAATGAATCAATTTGAAAATCAATTTCTCAAATCCAATGCAAGAATTAAATCATGAGATTATGCAATGTTCAATGCCATGCATGAATTTGCAAATATTTCAATTTACCTATTTCACATGCAATTTTTACAATAATCAATACAACCCTCTATAGTTGCCCAAACAATTATCTCTATACAAAATATATCAAGAGACAAATATAACTCATAATCTCATATTTTCAATCATTTCAACATAGGAGTAACAATCACATGTTCAATCCCCTCTTTTCCAACTCAATCAAGAATCATAATATTCTTCAATAAATTTCATCAATTTTCCCTTTTTATTCAAATTCAAGGATTCACCAAGAATACTCAAAATTCTAAATATAATATAGGTTTCTTTCAACATTTCTCAATACCTCAACATGATAAATAATTTTCATCCTTCTCAGGAGTTCATTATTTTCAAATTAAACAATTTTCAAAAGGAATCTCATTGGTTTTCAATATTCCTAAAAACATTCTCATCAATCTCATCTATTTGGACATCCACTTTCAAATTCTCATTTGTTTAAAAATAAAATATGATTTTAACCCTTATAAGCTTTTCATAAACTTAACCAAAATCGTAATCTTAGCATTTTAAATTTCTAGCGTTTCACAAAAATTTGGGAATTTCTCAAAAAAAAAAAAAAAAAAAAGAAATAAAAATAAAAATAAACATTCCTCAAAATCCATGAGTCATACAAAATCTCACTCAACCAACAAGAGATTTTAAAAAAAAGAAGAAACAAGATGAGAACTTTCCCCTTTTCATGAATTAATAAAACCCTAATCTTTTCAAATATCACACTATCAAAATAATACGTAATAATGCTAAAACACGTACAAAATGTTTAGAAAATCCCTACCTCAAAAGTTAGAAGAGGAAACAAGCGAAAACTTCAATTTTCGACTTTGTCGTATTTTGATCTCCACAGGTCAAAATGCTTCACTTGAGATGCTTACAATTTAACCTTAAGAACTATAGGCAAAAAGTTTCTAGATTTTGGTAGATCACAAAAAGAAATAAGGGTTTGTGGTGGTGTTTAGAAAGAGATGAGAGAAATGAGGGAGTAGAGGGAGAGACCTGAAATAGAGTGGGAGATAGTGGTGAGTCTGATTGAAAAACACGAAAGAAAAGGGTGAAGGAGATGGGAAAAGGAGTGTAGCTCAACTTTTTTGCGCCCCCTTTCGGAAGTTTGAAAGAAATCCCTACAGTTTGGACTCCTGTGTTTCTGAATCTAATCTCACAAGTGCAATCCAAAATTGATAAACACCAAAGAGTCCAAATCCGGCAAATCGTTTGGAAAATTGATTTTGAATCAAAAATGCCAAATTTGGACTGCTTTGCCAGATACAGAGTCGCCACTTGTAGACGTCCCCGAACGTCCCGGGAGAGAATCCCATTTTGTTCATTGGGGCTTACTACAGTTTGGACTCAATGTCACGGTCCTGTATCTAATCTCGCGGAGTGCAATGCAAGACGAATGAATCATCAAAGAGTCGAAATCCGGCAAACCGTTTTGAAAAACTGATTTTTAGAAAGAAGTGCCAAACATGGACTGCTTTGCCAGATACAGAGTCGCCACCTAAATATTTTATTTTGGGGGAATTTAGGAAACCCTGACTCGTGCCTAAGGCCTCGTGTCCGTCATCACCAAAGTTTCCTCGGCTTGGGAACTTGGGTACGATTGGGGAAGGTCACTTCGTGAGCACCCCCGCTTGCCCGATCAAAGATCGGCCTCTACTAACCCTGATATCGAGTTTTGAAAACATTATGTGCCCTTATTCTGGTTATTAGCCTAGAATTACTGTGTGATGCACATAACATACAAGTATAGACTGGATCGTTTGAGTTGGAACAAAACATTGCATATCCGTTTGTTTTGAAAATGGATTGAAGTTTGATACTCGCAAGTAGGCTAAAACACGGGTTTCGACGGATTATTCCAACTCAAGCAACCCAACCTTCACCCACAGGCATTCAGGCAGTTATGTCACATAAGCACATAGCCTCATGGTAAGCATGCTATCATGGTAGTCACTCACACACATGCAAGGATGCTAAAGCATAAACACTTACCGAGTACTCCGAGCTGAAGAAAGAAGCTAATTAGAAATCATGCATGAATCCTAATTATGCTAAGAATGCCTAATGCAACACATCCAAGAATGCAACTACAATAGGCTCAACTATTCTAAGATGGCATATGAGATGTAATAATCGATACATGTATTCAACTTGGAATTGAAATACAATGCAGTTAGAATGATGCGCCGAGCCCGGTGCGTGCAATACAGATGAATGGATGCAATCATGCGAACATATAGATGCTAATTCAAACATGCCCTAAAACTAACCATCATAAGTTGGTAAATAAAAGGGTGGAAGACGTGGGGTTGGAAGACATGCATCACACACACGCACACTTATTACAAAGTTCGCCCTCTCGCGGAGGGTCCGAATAAATAATACAGAACCAACTAGCTAATCTAAGCTAATTAAACTAGTTACTACACAACCGAATTAAATAACGAATTAACTAAGTAAGGAAACTAGCATGCAAACTAAACAAAATGGACTGCCTCAGCTCTGTTCCGAATGATAGGGATGCATGTATGCTCAAGTCGCCTTGTCGGGAAATCCATCGCGATGCCCCGATTTGCCTCTGTTTGCAACTGGTCCCAGAACACTGTACAAAGCTCCAGAAGGATGCCCCGTTTTTGCTGCTAGTTTCTGGTTTACTGCAACAGAGAGCGAGAAACGGGCATGGCAAAGTATTTTCAACATATGTGTGCATGACCACCCTCCCTATCATTGCACAAGCTCCAGGGAGTGTAGTCCTCGATCCTCATGCCACCAATCACGCATCTCGATGCATGATGGCCGAGGAGTCAGATTGCACGACTCGATGTAAAATGAATGCACATATAAACACAGCAAGGCCTAAACTCCATCATGGGTAATCGGAAGTGTCGGCGACCGAGAATCGAGGCACGTTTCGTCACTTGGAGTATGAAACATCTCTCGTTTTCCGTGTTTGGACTAAACCCTATTCCAAACACAATGCAATATACATGACATGCACAATACGACTAGCATGCAACCTTAAACGCAATGTAACCTAATCATGCTAGCATGCCAGGGATGATATTCAAACATGCAACTAGCATACACAATGCTATGAACTAAGAATGGCATACTCAATGCACATGAACTATATGGCATACGCAATACACATACGAAGATGGACATGCACGAAGACATGAACAAGGCATACACAATGCGACGATCAAGCATGCAACAACATGGATATGGCATACATAATGCAAGATGGACTCAAACTAAAATGAATGGGCCTCAGCCACACCCAAATTAGTGGCCATACATGATGAAAATGAAGCAACAACACACATGCAAACATGCACAAATGCAAGGGACCAAACCTAAGGCACAAAGTGCAACTCCACCAAAGCATGGTAAGCATGAAATATGGCATACAATCACATATTTTTCAGCTCTAAAATGACATGCAAGATGGTCCCGAATCATGCAAACACCTCAGACAATGCATGCTAGATGGCCCAAATACCGAAACTAGTGAAGTGGATTACATTATAGGCATGCAAAGCAATACTCAATTGGCCCAACCAGCCCCAAACAGTCCTTATGCAGGCCAAAACAGTAGCAAATATGGACTAAAATGATAGCTCGCAAAGCATGGAAATGAACCTCATGCAATGGTCCAAAAATGAGGCATTCATGCATAACTCTCAAACACATTTAAAGAGTGGAAAACATGAAAATATGGCATACATATAAGCTCTGAAATATGATTCACAATGATGCCAAAAGATGGAAACACCTCAAAATACGCATGCAATAGGCTTCAAAACTCAAAGCTAGGCAAGGGTATTGAACTACAACCATGCATAGAAAACATCATTCGACCATGAGGCCTAAAAAAAGAGCTGAGGCAGTCCAAAACACGCACAAAATCAGTTTAGAACATGGCCAAAATATGCTAGAATCAAAGGCCAAAACAACATGCATTACAAGCTAGTGAAGAGGATTTACACTACAAGCATGTGAAGCATTCAAGAGACCACTAAACCAGCATAAGACAGAGGTATGACATGCCAAATAAAGCCCAAAAACCCACTAAAACATGGTCAATGCATGCAAGAATGACATGCTCCTTTGATAAGCTATGAAAAGGATTGTTCTACACATGCAAGGTGGACATCCAATATGACAAAATCAGCTCTAGAAAGAGCTTATGAAGGTCCTAAAAAACACCAAAAAAGGCCTGAAACAAGGCTTGGAGGCATGCAAGTACAGGCTCCTTTGTTAGGCCAAATATGCTAGAAAACAAGACAAGGAGAGAGTGGGTCACCCCTCTCTGATTTTGGCTCTCAAAACAGCATATTAACCACTGAAAATCCACTAGATTTCAGTGGTCAAAAGGCCAAACAAAGATCAATACAAAGGCCTTCATGCATGGCTCAAAATAAGGCAAAATGAAGCATGCAAAGGGGTAGAAGACCCCCAACAACAAAGTGACCTTAAACAAACATGAAAAGGACCTCAAAACAAGACTTTTTTCGGTTTACACCAAAGCTCAAATATGCTTGCAAGTATGGCTAAAAGATGGAGCAAAATAAAGCTTAAAAGAGGGAATAGTGTGTTACCCTTGTAGCTTCAGCAAAACCAGCAGCTTCTTAGACCAAAAATGTCACGACCCCAAACCCGCCCCCATGGGTTAAGGACGTAACCGGCCAGTAATCCTAAGATTACTTACGGCCTCAAACCAAAACAGACTTAACACATCAGAATAAAGGGGGCCAAAAGGGAAGCAAAATTTAAAACTTTGTCCATAGAGCCGTGCTTATATGCACATCTTAACATTCCAGACATACATATGTTAATAACTCACAACAGAAACTGTAATGACATAAGATTCTATACAGACAGGATCATCCAAACTAAGTCAACCCATGAAAACTATATACAGACGGGTTCAAAACTTCGCCAACCTGACAAAATGTAAATATATAACAAAAGAGCGAAGACGGGTCTCGTGCGTGAGACACAAGGGCTGACTCTCTCAAAACCTTAGTTGTTCCATATAGACTTCGCTGAGGTTGGGTCTGGACCTCTCTTGGCTCACCTACAAACACATGAATGAGCGTGAGCGCAAGCCCAGTGAATAATATCAAATCAAATACAAAAGTTACATAACAATATAGTACAACATGTTCCAAACGGCCTTGGGCCCAATTCATATTTCTATTTAACAAATATATAACTATACGAAACTCAAATCAAGTGACTGTAGTTCAAAACATTCTGGCCTTTGGCCCATTCAGATTTCCATTCATGTTAAAACGGCCTTCGACCCATTCATTTATGTCAAAACGGCCTTCGGCCCATTCATTTACGTCAAAACGGCCTTCGGCTTATACATTCGTGTCAAAACGGCCTTCGGCCCACTCATTCATATCAAAACGACCTTAGGTCCATTTATTTCTATCAAAACGACCTTCGGTCCACTTATTCGTATCGAAACGACCTTCAGTCCATTCGTTTACGTCAAAACAGCCTCCAGCCCATACATTCGTGTCAAAACGGCCTTCGGCCCGCTCATTTATGTCAAAACGACCTTAGGTCCATTCATATATGTCAAAACGACCTTCAGTCCACTCATTCCTATCAAAACGACCTTCGGTCCATTCATACATGTCAAAACGACCTCCGGTCCATTCATATAGGTCAAAACGACCTTCGGTCCGTTCCTTTGTTATCAAAACGACCTTCGGTCCATTTATGTTTATCAAAACGACCTTTGGTCCATTTATGTTTATCGAAACGACCTTTGGTCCATTTATGTTATTCCTGTCAGACTTTTGTCCACAATCCCAATTAGCAACTTATAAAGCTTATAAGGGAATAATAATTGGACATTCACAATCATTCAAATATCGATATTACTCACAGTGATCGGCTAGTGGACTTGCCCTGGAGCTTGACCCTACACATTTCATCAACACAAAAGGGTCACTAACAGTTCAATCCGTTCTCTAATTCACATATTCCTCTTTAGGCTTTATTCTTAACTCGTTAACTCATTTACAATGCTCAATGCATGCCTAAGAGTGCTTACAAGTGAAAGAGAACGGAAAAATATAACACAGAATGCGTTTTCAAAGTTTCAGAAAACAGGGTCCCCGCTCGAGCGTGGACTTCCCCGCTCGAGTGGACCCTTAAGCCTGCAAAAGTGCTGGTTACATCAAAAATACGGTCGAGCGTGAAATAGGACGCTCGAGCGGAAGGCCTGTCAAAATAGCTCCCCCGCTCGAGCGTGAATTACCCCGCTCGAGCGGACATCAAGTTTGCAAAAAGTACTGGGAGCACGCATTTCCCGCTCGAGCGTTAGGTTCCCCGCTCGAGCGGACCTCAAAATTCTGGAAAACCCAGAATTGTGTTCTTGAGCTCCAATTCGAGTTTTAACCAACAAAACATGCATGTTATGGCTCAAATTACTCATAGACATGTACTAACATGGTACAAGCATAATTTACAACATATTGAAGCTCAATTTCATAATTTATCTACATGCATGGCTCATTTTCCACCAACTCATTACCAATGTAACCATTTCATGCATTCAAAGCTTCTACTTCCATGGATTGTACATGCATGTGACATATAACCTTCATCCTCATCTCATATGATGAAAAGATGGTCAAATACATAGATTTCAACCAAAATTGCAACATGAGTCATGTAATTCAAGCTCAAATATGCAAATTCAAAACAATACATACATGCATGCATATATAGTCTTCAAATTCATCAAAACCAACTCCTTTCGTTGGAATGTCTGTATCCTCTTGGACATTTTGAACATTTGGTGTCTCCTTGGGTATCGGAACCCTTGGTGGGGGAGGGGCTTGATGCGAAGCAGATGTGCCGGCTTGCTGCTGTAGCCATATGATTAACTCTGCTTGTTCAGTCATAACCGTGGCTTGTTGCTTGGCGAACTCCGCCTGTTGGACAGCATCTTATTGCATAATTTTCATGCTTTCCTGGAGCTGGCACACCATCTCCTCTAAGCTTGCCATACTGCTTTGTTTTAATTAAATTTCACCGTAGGCTCTAAAAATTATGCCAATTACAATGGCGTAATCAATTTCGGGTTCTGTGGCCGATAAGGCCCTCAATTTAATTCCAAAGCGGATTATTCAAATAGATATTCCTACGGTGAACAGGTAGAATTCCAAAATCGCATATATTCACATAATGGCACACAAAAATCATATCAAAACATATAATCACATACGTATTAGGGACCAATTAGCATATTACGGAACAGGGGTATCACAGTCTTCCCCTCCTTTAGGAAGTTTGGTCCTCCAAACTTATTTTACCTTTAGTTGAAACAATTCGGAACACTTTTCATTCAACGGTTCCAATCCTTCTTAATAGTCATTTACTTAGTCTCAAAATCAAGCAACGCTCTATTCTCAATCAGTCATAGATTTACCTTTTTCCGCCATACAAGGCTTGTATGGTGCCATGCCAAAACTAGAGTGTGAGCTGTTGTTGGAAGCAAAGTTTGCCAATGATGGATAGATCTTTCCAACTCCCCTGAAAAATCTAATGCATATCTTTGGAGCATTCCTCCCAAAAATCTAAAAAGTTCTTTCTGATCATACATCAATTTGCGGATGGAAAATAGCACCGAATCATAATTCAGTTTCGTATCAAATTCATAATTTGTCCAGATCATATACAGAAATCATAAGTCATGATTAAGTTTACGTGATACATCCATTAGCATTAACAGATCAGAACGGAACAGAATAGAACAGAACATATACATGTGAGGTTACGAATAACCAGTTCCATAAAGGAACCTCCGGATTCAGGTAACAAAACAGAACAGAAGTTGAGCCCCCATTGCCTCTTGAAGGTTTGTCAGAATTCAAACACATTTTAGAATTTCTGTCTAAACAATAGATACTGGGACCCCATGCAAACGAGCAATCTTATCGATGTAAACAGTGACTAGTCTACAAGCATCATACAAAAATTTTACATACAACAACTCAAACGGGACTTATACCTTGGGTGCTTAAGGTAGCCCCACAATGAAGTTCGTAGTTACATATCCCTACTTCCATTCCAAAATAAAGGAAGGTTGAAGTAGTCCAGTCACCATCTGATATTCGATTTCGACTTGTTCGCACCGAAAAGTATTTAGATACAATTCAATAATTTCCTTCTTCATAATAGGTCACCCACCTATTCATTTCAAATGCCAACCAATTTTTACCATAGCAGTCCGGTCTATTCCCTTGTTACAAAAGTTCAATTCATTCTTCAATAATTCCACAGTTTACAATCCGATTCGGTCTTTAGTTCAGTGATACATCACAATTATCCAAAGTCAATCAGAAATCTTCAGGAATATATAGTGGATCCAGATACTGATTTCCAAATTAACAAAGGTAGTATCGAAGCACTTACCCATACTATGACATAGTCCAGATATCCCCATAATACTGATTGTAAGGTACAATAACGTCGAGGCAGTCGCTTTCTAACACCATACACGTGTTCTTAATTCATTTAATAGTTTACAGTTCACATTTCAGTTCAATATTCAATCCCCTGCCCCATCGGGTCCTTTCACATTATCGAATAGTCGTTAAAAGCTTAAGGTAATTCATACACGTAAATCCTCAGGATGTCAAAGGCATTATCAAAGGAGTCAATCACATGCCAAACACAATTTACACACTCTCAGAGCCCCAATCATAGAATATGATGACACTGAGCAGTTATTTACAAAGCGTACTGAATTCACACACTTTCGGACAATCAGGTTTTTTTTTCAAAGTTTCTTGGATGTCAAAACATTTTCATAATACCTAAGGATGACATTCTGGACAAAACAAAGGAATAATCGTCTCGGAATCGAGGCACACCCATTCATGACCGTCGATGGCCGACTCGAGGTCGATTAGTCAAACCCACCCGTACGAAACCGTCGGTGGCAAAAGATATCTCAATCAAAGGTGCTACATAGGACTAACGTCCCCTAGCACGAAAGGACGTTCCAAGAATGTCATCAAAACAAACATAATACCATTCACTTTAACCTAATTTCCCAAAATCTAATAACACTGAAGCAACCACTCTCCCTTACAAAACATGTTCTGATCAGTCAAAGACAAATGCTCAGTACCGCTTATAATCAAATCAGTCTGCCGCCATCGGTTCCCATAGCATCAAACAAACAAAGATGAGACCATACTCCTTATGACACCCAATCATGGGGTTTGCACAATTCGGTTCATTTTTAACACATATGTCCTCAATAGTTGGGGGTTGGTTCTCAACGGTGTTCATGGTTAGATCAATCTGTGATAGCCCATAAGAGGTCCTTCACATAAGTCAAGTACTCTAAACAGATTCAAGTTTTAGGTCTATCAGTTTTTCCTGCCAAGAATAATCTGGCTATTTATTTATAGGCAATCCTCAATCCCTTTTTACAAAATTAAATCAGATAGAGGGTCTTATCAAACCAATCCCGACACTGGTCTTGCCAAATTAAATCAAACAAAGGTTCCATCAAGTTATATCGGGCGAGGGTTCTAGCAGGCCAAATCAAACAAAAGTTCCATCAGAATGAACCAGATAAAAGTTTTCTCAAATGGGGCACATTCGGTTTTGTAAGGCATACTTCGTTTGCTTAGGTACATGGTCGATGGTTTCACAACTGTCCTAAGTTCATCAGTTCTCAAAGTCAAACCAGAGTCATTCATCATAACTGTTCATATCAAAGTATTTCAGATCATATACCATATAACATTGTCCACATAAGTTCAGGTGTAGTTACAAAAGCATGCAAGTGTTCATATTAGGAGGCACGTGTCATAATCAGTATAGCAGTCCCCAAATAAGTCTTATATGCAAGAACATGGTGCACAGTAATACATTAAACAGAGTTCCTCGGGTACGCATAGTATAGGATTGTTACACAAAAGTTCCAAATTAGTCACAAAAGCATAGGTTTATGAGCTAAACCCAATATAGCCACATAGTGTAACAAGTCCGCGGGGGACCTCGCTACAGCTCGGACTCGATTTGTGTCACGGTTCTAAATCTGAACCAAAGAGTCCAAATCCGGCAAATCGTTTTGAGAAAACAGATTTTTGAAAGAAGTGCCAAACATGGACTGCTTTGCCAGATACAGAGTCGCCACCTAAATATTTTATTTTGGGAAAATTTAGGAAACCCTGACTCATGCCAAAGGCCACGTGTTCGTCATCACCAAAGTTGCCTCGGCTCAGGAACTTGGGTACAAAAGG
>NW_021024834.1:1363596-1373836 GCF_004153795.1 Camellia sinensis | reverse complement strand
AGCGATTGGGGAAGGTCACTTCGTGAGCACCCGCTCGCCCGATCAAAGATCGGCCTCTACTAACCCTGATATCAATTTTTGAAAACTTTGTGTGTTCTTATTCCGGTTATTAGCCTAGTTTACTATGTGATGCGCACAGCATACAAGTATAGACTGGATCGCCTGAATTGGAACAAAACATTTTATGTTGTTTTTGAAAGATGGTTTGCTACTCGCAAGTAGGCTTAGAATGCAGATTTTGCCACCCTCGGGTGGGTTTAGAAAAGATGGTTTTGCCACTATCTAGTGGGCTTAAAACAAACAGTTGATGATTTATTCCAATCCAAGTAACCCAACCTTCACCCACAGGCATTCAGGTAGTTATATCACATAAGCATGTAGCCTCATGGTAAGCATGCTATTCATGGCAGTCACTCACACGCATGCAAGGATGCTAAAGCATAAAACTAACCGAGTACTCCAAGCCAAAACAAAAACTCATTAGAAATCATGCATGAATCCTAAGTATACAGAAATGCCTAATGCAACACATGCAAATGCAAATATAGCAGGCTCGGCTATTCTAAACATGGCATTTGGAATGCTACAACTAACATGTATTCAACTTGGAATTGAAAATACAATGTAGTTAGTATGATGCGCCGAGCCCGGTGCATGCAAACAAGATGAATGATGCAAACATGCTGTCATACTGTATGCTAATTGAAATATGCCCTAATCTAACCATCATAAGCAGGTAAATAAAAGGGAAGAAAGATGTGGGGTTGGAAGACATACATCACACTCACACACACTTATTACAACATTGCCCTCGCGCGAGAGGGTCCGAATAAATAATACAGTCCAAATGAAAGAATAATACAGTTCAAATATTACAGTCCAAATAATGTGCAAATTCCTAATTAATTAACAAATTAACTAAGAAAATAAATAAACTGGCATGCAAGCCAGGGACTGCCTTGATTCCATTCCAGATGATGAATGATGCATGCCCGGGTTGCTTTTGCGCGGAAATCCATGACGATGCCCCAATAAGCCCTGTTTGTGCCTATTCTTGAAATACGTGCCAAGCTCCGAAAAGTTGCTGATTCTTCATTTTGCTGCAACAAGAGAGTAGGAAAGGGACATGGCAATATATTTTCACAGATATATGCATGCCTCGATCCTCGTGCACCAATCACGCATATCGATGCATGATGGCCGAGGGTCGAATTGTGCAATTCAATATGGAATGAATGCACATATAAACACAACAAGAACCTAACTCCATCATGGATAATCCGGAGTGTCGGTGACTGGGAATTGAGACACGTTCCGTCACTCGGAGTACGAAATGCACCTCGTTTCCCGTGCCCGGGCTAACTCCTATCCCGAACACGATGCAATATGCATGACATGCATGAAATGCAACTAAGATACAATCCTAACATACACAATGTTATGGAATGGCATACAAGCTGCGCGAGGTAATACACAACCGAGCAATCACAATGCTATGGCGGAATGGCATACGTAATGCAATAATGGGCTTACACCAACATGAGAGAGCCTCAGCCACACTCACATAGGAGGCCGTCAGATGAAAACAAGACAACTCGAAATGCGTGCATGCGTGCACGCAAACCGAGGACCGACCCTCAGGCACCGAAATGCCACTCTAATGAGACATGGCAAAGATATGGAAAATGATATGACAACATGCAATTTTCAGTAGCAAAATGAGGGGCAAAACAGCCCCGAAACGAGGCGAAATGACACCCGATGCATGGAATTCTCCCGAAATGCAAAAACTAGGTACGTGAAATGGCTTACAGCTATACAAAGCATGCATAATCGGTACTTGGAATGAAAAGACAGAAGCAAGGCAGCCCCTAGACAAGCATTTTTACAGTTAAAGCATGGCCAAACAGTGAGCACAAGTTGGGCTAAATTAGCATACAAAAGTGGCTCTGCAGGGAGGCAATGAAACAAGTGGTAGATCCAAAGCCCAAAAAGAAAAAGACCCTTCTCACACAACTGAGGAGGGACCAAAAATATGACTACTTACAGTTTATGGCAACCCCAAAACAATATACAAGTACGCTCAAAATGCCATGCAAGTAGGGCCCAAAAGAGGTCAAAACACAAAGTATACAAAACGTTCATCAAACAGTCAAAGACCTTTAATGTAACATGACAAGGGGGTCAAAATATGGCCACTTTCAGTTCGGACCAAGGTCCAAAAACAGAGACACAATAGGCTAATAAATCATGCAAAAATGGGGACCAAAGAGGGTATAATGAACAGTGGCACATGGAGGTCCCAAACAGTGATGAGCCCTTCTTCAATGTTGAAGAAGGGCTCAAAATAAGCCTATCTACAGTTTACATCATGCTCCAAAACAGATCACACATAGGCTAAAAATACTATGCAAGATAATGGCATTTAAGAAGGATAATGAAGCAAGTGTATCAAGGGGGCCTCAAACAGTGAGAGGCCCTTAAGAAAAAGTGAAAATGAGCTCAAAAAAATTCTACTTTCAGTTAGGGCCGGAGCTCAAACAGCAAGAATGTATGGCTAAGAATGATACAAGAAAAAGCTCAAAAGAGAGGGAATGCTACTCACCCTTGAAGACCAAACTTTGATAGCTTTTTGGCTTGAGTTTGTGGCTCTTTAGGCTTTGAAGAACAGCCTCCAGCTGCTGGAATGAAGGATGGAAGGGTGGGGGTTGGTGGTGTAGTGTAAAATGGTGTAGGGTTGGAAGGATGGAAGCTTGGAGATGGAGAGGGAGAGAGATTCAATGCAAAGGGCTTGAGGGAAATTTTTCTAACCCTTTTGATAGAGCTGGCCGCCATGTATATGGACCAAGAGGGGGAGAAAGGAGGGAAAAAGTGGAGGGAAAATGGATCAAGTTTCCCCCCCCAAAAGGTTTGTCCCCGGATACAGGTTTTTGGGGAGAAAAAAGTATACAGCTGGAATATACAGACCCTGAGGAGTATGGCCGCCATTTTTTGGAGCTGCAGGTGGCCGGCCGGCCACCCCCTATGGCCGGCCGGCCAAGGTCAAAAGGGTCAAGAAGATTTAATGGCCGGCCACCACAAATTGCTGTCCTCCAAGTCCCTCAACACAACCCTGTGGTTCAAAATTGTCAACTGTAAAACAGAGAGAGAATAGGCCACTTTTAGGAGGGATTCAAAAGGGTCAAGCAACATTAGTGGCCGGCCACAAACTTTTGGTGTCCTCCCATGTGTGTACATCACAAAATGGGGTTAGGATTGAAGGAAGTGACCTAGGGTGGTCAACATTGGCTTGGAAGTGAGAAAAACGGCGTCGAGGGCGCCGGAGGATATATAACTGGTTGCTAAAAAAATTGCTGGGCTCCCACCCTTCTACGGCCTTCCTGTGATGAAATAGAGGTACCTGCCAAAAATGAACGAAAACGATGCAAAACGAATGTTCGAGGGCCAAAACGCGCAGTTTGGGGCCCGAAAACTGCCTGTTAAGCACCGAAATCGGCACTCGACCGCGAAGTGGGTCTCTCAGACCTCAGTGTCCCTTAAAAGGGAGTAAATAAGATGTACGCCAAAAACTGGGGCAATAGGAGGTGGTTAAGCGGTCCCGAACCGAGGCACACGCCTGACAGCTCCGAAAATCGAGAACCGGGCTCCGAAATGGGCAAAATGGTCTACAGCCACAAAATGTTGCCCACGGCCACTGAGAGATGGTCTACGGGACCTCTCCCTCCCCTCAGGAAAAGAAATAGAGAAAACCGAGCCTGGTTCGCAACCGAGGCAAGCACAAAAGAGTCTGGAAGTCCGAGGCAAGGCTCGTAGTCGAGACTCTGAAACTTCTAAATGAGCACAAAGCAACATCACCAAGCGCTCAATCGGTGACACTTGATTCTTAAGGTCGGTCAAAAATGGGGTGTCTACAATTGCCCCTCTTTGACAGAACTCAGAAGTCATAAGTGACGGGAGTGAATGTCAAAGCCCGGAGACGACCCATTTTTGACAAGGCCAAGACTTAGACAAACATACAAAAATAACACAAATGTGCCCGCAGGCATATGCCCGCAGGCAGGGGCAAAATGCAACTGACAATGCATGAAGCCAAGGTAGCTCAGGTCATGCAAATGCGGCGAGCTGTAACGAAGCACATATTCACAATAGATGCAATAGTTTTTAAGCAAGAATGCAACGCAAACAACTATATTTCATGCAGTTAAGATGCAGAGATTTATTCAATTCCCGTCGCGTCCCACACGGAGAGATATGATACCTGCGCGATTCGTCTAGTCGCACCAGCCTCAAATGAACCGTACATACAATATCGTGCCTGATGGTGCTGGGGATCTCTCGCTTCTTCTTGGTTGAACCACAGGTACTACTTTTCTCCCTGACTACGGTCGCAGCTTTCCTATTCTCCAAACAAGGTGACAGACTAGGTTGGATCGGTATCCAGATTGAGGTGCATACGGATGCTGTCTTAATCTATGGGGCTGCCATACAGATTTCAAGCCGAGGATACCCTTGGTATTTAAACCAGACTTTAGTCTCGGAAATCCCGAACCTTTGCGTTCTAGGCAAGAGCCATTCGACTCTAGTTTCCACCGTCTCAGTTGGTCTCCTAGGAACTCACCGCGAAAACAGGCAGGTGGCTATACCAGACCACCGGAAGTCGTTCAGGCACGACAAACACCAAAGGAATTGCACCTTTAGAGAATTTAAGGTTTCCTAGACCGGGAGTGCACAAGTCCGTGCGAATAAGATGCAGGATTTAAGGTCTCCTTAGACCGGAGGATTTAAGGTCTCCTGGACCAGGGAGTGCACAAGACAGTGCGATGCAGAGTGAATGCACAAAACAGCGCGATACAGATAAGGTGCGCAAGATAGCGCGAATGGTACAATGCACAAAATAGTGCGATACGCTAAGCAGCGCGATTGATTTGAAATGCACAAGACAGTGCGATGCAGGTGCGCAAAATAACGTGAACGATAAACTGCACAAAACAGTGCGATGCGCAAATAGCGCGAATGATAAACTGCACAAAACAGTGCGATTGAGGTGCGCAAAATAGCGTGAATGATAAACTGCACAAAACAGTGCGATTCGCTAAACAACGCGAGTGATTTGAAATGCACAAGACAGTGCGATACGCTAAACGGCGCAAGTGATTTGAAATGCAGAAGACATGCGATATGCTAAACAGCGGAGTGATTTGAAATGCACAACACAGTGCGATACGCTAAACAGCGCGAGTGATTGAAATGCACAACACAGTGCGATACGCTAAACAGCCGAGTGATTTGAATGCACAACACAGTGCGATACGCTAAACAACGCAGTGATTTGAAATGCACAACACAGTGCGATACCCTAAACAACGCGAGTGATTTGAAATGCAAAAAACAGTAAAAAAAATAAAACCGAAAAAAGAGATACGCTAAACGCGCGAGTGATTTGAAATGCACAAGACAGTGCGATACGCTAAACAGCGCCAGTGATTTGAAATGCACAAGACGTGCGATACGCTAAACAGCGCGAGTGATTTGAAATGCACAAGACAGTGCGATACGCTAAACAGCGCGAGTGATTTGAAATGCACAAAATAGTGCGATACGCTAAACAGTGCGAGTGATTTGAAATGCACAAAACAGTGCGATACGCTAAACAGCGTGATGATTTGAAATGCACAAAACAGTGCGATAAAATGCATCTTCTATGCAAGTATGGGGGCATTTTCCATGCAAAAGATACAGGCATTTCTATGCAAGTATGAAAGCACATTCTACGCAATATTGAAAGCAAGCATATTCTATGCATGAAACAAGCAAAAGCATATTCTATGCGGAATCGAAAGCAAGCATATTCTTCAAGTTTCCCTCCAAAATGGCAACCCCCTCCCGGATACCAAATCCGGGGAAAATGAA
Organism: Camellia sinensis; assembly: GCF_004153795.1. Taxonomy (NCBI): domain Eukaryota; kingdom Viridiplantae; phylum Streptophyta; class Magnoliopsida; order Ericales; family Theaceae; genus Camellia; species Camellia sinensis. Next base: position 1,367,926 of record NW_021024834.1, on the reverse strand, counting down.
TACATATTTGTAATGTACCAACCCTGAGGATCATGGCCGGCCAGTTTTCCAAGTTGCAGGTGGCCGACCGGCCACCTCTTATGAGTCCAAACAAATATTACAGTCAAATAATGTACAAATTCCTAATTAATTAACAAATTAACTAAGAAAATAAATAAACTGGCATGCAAGCCAGGGACTGCCTTGATTCCATTCCAGATGATGAATGATGCATGCCCGGGTTGCTTTTGCGCGGAAATCCATGACGATGCCCCAATAAGCCCCTGTTTGTGCCTATTCTTGAAATACGTGCCAAGCTCCGAAAAGTTGCTGATTCTTCATTTTGCTGCAACAGAGAGTAGGAAAGGGACATGGCAATATATTTTCACAGATATATGCATGCCTCGATCCTCGTGCCACCAATCACGCATATCGATGCATGATGGCCGAGGGGTCGAATTGTGCAATTCAATGTGGAATGAATGCACATATAAACACAACATGAACCTAACTCCATCATGGATAATTCGGAGTGTCGGTGACTGGGAATTGAGACACGTTCCGTTACTCGGAGTACGAAACGCACCTCGTTTCCCGTGCCCAGGCTAACTCCTATCCCGAACACGATGCAATATGCATGACATGCACGAAATGCAACTAAGATACAATCCTAACATACACAATGTTATGGAATGGCATACACGCTGCACGAGGTAATACCACAACCGAGCATACCAATGCTATGAAATGAAATGGCATACACAATGCATAATGGACTTACACCAACATGAGTGGACCTCAGCCACACTCGCATAAGAGGCCTTGATGAAAACAAGACAACTCGAAATGCGTGCATGCGTGCACGCAAACCGAGGACCGACCCTCAGGCACCGAAATGCCACTCTAATGAGACATGGCAAAGATATGGAAAATGATATGACAACATGCAATTTTCAGTAGCAAAATGAGGGGCAAAACAGCCCCGAAACGAGGCGAAATGACACCCGATGCATGGAATTTCTCCCGAAATGCAAAAACTAGGTACGTGAAATGGCTTACAGCTATACAAAGCATGCATAATCGGTACTTGGAATGAAAAGACAGAAGCAAGGCAGCCCCTAGACAAGCATTTTTACAGTTTAAAGCATGGCCAAACAGTGAGCACAAGTTGGGCTAAATTAGCATACAAAAGTGGCTCTGCAAGGGAGGCAATGAAACAAGTGGTAGATCCAAAGCCCAAAAAGAAAAAGACCCTTCTACAACACTGAGGAGGGACCAAAAATATGACTACTTACAGTTTATGGCAACCCCCAAAACAATATACAAGTACGCTCAAAATGCCATGCAAGGTAGGGCCCAAAAGAGGTCAAAACACAAAGTATACAAAACGTTCATCAAACAGTCAAAGACCTTTAATGTAACATGACAAGGGGGTCAAAATATGGCCACTTTCAGTTCGGACCAAGGTCCAAAAACAGAGACACAATAGGCTAATAAATCATGCAAAAATGGGGACCAAAGAGGGGTATAATGACAAGTGGCACATGGAGGTCCCAAACAGTGATGAGCCCTTCTTCAATGTTGAAGAAGGGCTCAAAATAAGCCTATCTACAGTTTACATCATGCTCCAAAACAGATCACACATAGGCTAAAAATACTATGCAAGATAATGGCATTTAAGAAGGATAATGAAGCAAGTGTATCAAGGGGGCCTCAAACAGTGAGAGGCCCTTAAGAAAAAGTGAAAATGAGCTCAAAAAAATTCTACTTTCAGTTAGGGCCGGAGCTCAAAACAGCAAGAATGTATGGCTAAGAAATGATACAAGAAAAAGCTCAAAAGAGAGGGAATGCTACTCACCCTTGAAGACCAAACTTTGATAGCTTCTTGGCTTGAGTTTGTGGCTCTTTAGGCTTTGAAGAACAGCCTCCAGCTGCTGGAATGAAGGATGGAAGGGTGGGGGTTGGTGGTGTAGTGTAAAATGGTGTAGGGTTGGAAGGATGGAAGCTTGGAGATGGAGAGGGAGAGAGATTCAATGCAAAGGGCTTGAGGGAAATTTTTCTAACCCTTTTGATAGAGCTGGCCAGCCATGTATATGGACCAAAGAGGGGGAGAAAAGGAGGGAAAAAGTGGAGGGAAAATGGATCAAGTTTCCCCCCCCCAAAAGGTTGTCCCCCGGATACAGGTTTTTGGGGAGAAAAAAGTATACAGCTGGAATATACAGACCCTGAGGAGTATGGCCGGCCATTTTTTGGAGCTGCAGGTGGCCGGCCGGCCACCCCCTATGGCCGGCCGGCCAAGGGTCAAAAGGGTCAAGAAGATTTAATGGCCGGCCACCACAAATTGCTGTCCTCCCAAGTGCCCTCAACACAACCCTGTGGTTCAAAATTGTCAACTGTAAAACAGGAGAGAGAATAGGCCACTTTTAGGAGGGATTCAAAAGGGTCAAGCAACATTAGTGGCCGGCCACCAACTTTTGGTGTCCTCCCATGTGTGTACATCACAAATATGGGGGTTAGGATTGAAGGAAGTGACCCTAGGGTGGTCAACATTGGCTTGGAAGTGAGAAAAACGGGCGTCGGAGGGCGCCGGAGGATATATAACTGGTTGCTAAAAAAATTGCTGGGCTCCCACCCTTCTACGGCCTTCCTGGTGATGAAATAGAGGTACCTGCCAAAAATGAACGAAAACCGATGCAAAACGAATGTTCGAGGGCCAAAACGCGCAGTTTGGGGCCCCGAAAACTGCCTGTTAAGCACCGAAATCGGCACTCGACCGCGAAGTGGGTCTCTCAGACCTCAGTGTCCCTTAAAAGGGAGTAAATAAGATGTACGCCAAAAACTGGGGCAATAGGAGGTGGTTAAGCGGTCCCGAACCGAGGCACACGGCCTGACAGCTCCGAAAATCGAGAACCGGGCTCCGAAATGGGCAAAATGGTCTACAGCCACAAAATGTTGCCCACGGCCACTGAGAGATGGTCTACGGGACCTCTCCCTCCCCTCAGGAAAAGAAATAGAGAAAACCGAGCCTGGTTCGCAAACCGAGGCAAAGCACAAAAGAGTCTGGAAGTCCGGAGGCAAGGCTCGTAGTCGAGACTCTGAAACTTCTAAATGAGCACAAAATGCAACATCACCAAGCGCTCAATCGGTGACACTTGATTCTTAAGGTCGGTCAAAAATGGGGTGTCTACAATTGCCCCTCTTTGACAGAACTCAGAAGTCATAAGTGACGGGAGTGAATGTCAAAGCCCGGAGACGACCCATTTTTGACAAGGCCAAAGACTTAGACAAACATACAAAAATAACACAAATGTGCCCGCAGGCATGCCCGCAGGCAGGGGCAAAATGCAACTGACAATGCATGAAGCCAAAGGTAGCTCAAGGTCATGCAAATGCGGCGAGCTGTAACGAAGCACATATTCACAATAGATGCAATAGTTTTAAGCAAGAATGCAACGCAACAACTATATTTCATGCAGTTAAGAATGCAGAGATTTATTCAATTCCCGTCGCGTCCCACACGGAGAAGATATGATACCTGCGCGATTCGTCTAGTCGCACCAGCCTCAAATGAACCGTACATACAATATCGTGCCTGATGGTGCTGGGGATCTCTCGCTTCTTCTTGGTTGAACCACAGGTACTACTTTTCTCCCTGACTACGGTCGCAGCTTTCCCTATTCTCCAACAAGGTGACAGACTAGGTTGGATCGGTATCCAGAATTGAGGTGCATACGGATGCTGTCTTAATCTATGGGGCTGCCATACAGATTTCAAGCCGAGGATATACCCTTGGGTATTTAAACCAGACTTTAGTCTCGGAAATCCCGAACCTTTGCGTTCTAGGCAAGAGCCATTCGAACTCTAGTTTCCACCGTCTCAGTTGGTCTCCTAGGAACTCACCGCAAACACAAGCAGGTGGCTATACCAGACCACTGGAAGTCGTTCGGGCACGACAAACACCAAAGGAATTGCACCTTTAGAGGATTTAAGGTCTCCTAGACCAGGGAGTGCACAAGACAGTGCGATGCAGAGTGAATGCACAAAACAGTGCACATGCACCATCTCCGAGCGCTCAATCGATGACGTCTGAGTCTTAAGGTCGATCAAAAATGGGGTGTCTACAGTTGTCCCTCTTTGACAGAACTCGAAAGTCAAGAAGTGACGGGAGTGAATGTCAAAGCCCAGAGACGACCCATTTTTGACAAGGCCGAAGACTTAGACAAACATGCAAAATAGCGAAGAAATGTGCCCGCAGGCAGGGGCAAAATGCAAAGGGGCAAGCAGAAATATTTTGAGGATTGGACTTATACGCTACGCGAAGCCGGTTTGAAAATTGGACTTACACGCTACG
>NW_021024834.1:1261560-1357596 GCF_004153795.1 Camellia sinensis | reverse complement strand
AGGAGATGCTACTCACCCTTGAAGACCAAACTTTGATAGCTTCTTGGCTTGAGTTTGTGGCTCCTTAGGCTTTGAAGAACAGCCTCCAGCTGCTGGAATGAAGGATGGAAGGGTGGGGGTTGGTGGTGTAGTGTAAAATGGTGTAGGGTTGGAAGGATGGAAGCTTAGAGATGGAGAGGGAGAGAGATTCAATGCAAAGGGCTTGAGGGAAATTTTTCTAACCCTTTTGACAGAGCTGGCCAGCCAAGTATATGGACCAAAGAGGGGGAGAAAATGAGGGAAAAAGTGGGGGGAAAATGGATCAAGTTTCCCCCCCCTAAAAGGTTGTCCCCCGGATACAGGTTTTTGGGGGAAAAAAAGTATACAGCTGGAATATACAGACCCTGAGGAGTATGGCCGGCCATTTTTTGGAGCTGCAGGTGGCCGGCCGGCCACCCCCTATGGCCGGCCGACCAAGGGTCAAAAGGGTCAAGAAGATTTAATGGCCAGCCACCACAAATTGCTGTTCTCCCAGGTGCCCTCAACACAACCCTGTGGTTCAAAATTGTCAACTGTAACACAGGAGAGAGAATAGGCCACTTTTAGGAGGGGTTCAAAAGGGTCAAGCAACATTAGTGGCCGGCCACCAACTTTTGGGGTCCTCCCATGTGTGTACATCACAAATATGGGGGTTAGGATTGAAGGAAGTGACCCTAGGGTGGTCAACATTGGCTTGGAAGTGAGAAAAACAGGTGTCGGAGGGTGCCAGAGGATATATAACTGGTTGCTAAAACAATTGCTGGCCTCCCACCCTTCTACAGCCTTCCTGGTGATGAAACAGAGGTACCTGCCAAAAATGAACGAAAATCGATGTAAAACGAATGTTCGGGGGCCAAAACGCGCAGTTCGGGGCCCCGAAAACTGCCTGTTAAGCACCGAAATCGGCACTCGACCGCGAAGTGGGTCTCTCAGACCTCAGTGTCCCTTAAAATGGGGTAAACAAGATGTACGCCAAAAACCGGGGCAATAGGAGGTGGTTAAGCGGTCCCGAACCGAGGCACACGGCCTGACAGCTCTGAAAACCGAGAACTGGGCTCCGAAATGGGCAAAATGGTCTACAGCCACAAAATGTAGCCCACGGCCACTGAGAGATGGTCTACGGGACCTCTCCCTCCCCTCAGGAAAAGAAACAGAGAAAATCGAGTCTGGTTCGCAAACCGAGGCAAAGCACAAAAGTGTCCGGAAGTCCGGAGGCAAGGCTCGCAGCCGAGACTCTGAAACTTCTAAACGAGCACAAAATGCAACATCACGAAGCGCTCAATCGGTGACGTCTGAGTCTTAAGGTCGGTCAAAAATGGGGTGTCTACACATAGCCCAATCAATTTTCTACCAGTCAAACTACATGGTCTCCCACTTATAAGATTCATCATTTGGGGTGCCCAACTCAGTCACATAATTACGGAATCATAATTGCAATGGTTCAGTCATTGAAGACAGTAACATAGCAAATCAACCTGAGCATAGGTTTAGATATACATGTACATGTGCAGAGTCAATCAATATCCCAAAACGTATTTCACAAATTTCCTAAACGGGGTATATATCTCCAATGAACACGGTCTCTATCATGTAGGTCTAACCGATCCAGATACTCATGCAGCAGATATGGAAAAATATGCCGATCTGAATCAAATAATATCCCAAGCAAAGATGTACACCTGTACTAATTCAAAATCAATCAACACATAAGCATTCGTTTGTAAACAATATAGATACCTGGGATAACAATCACAGTATTCTGAGTGCTTTCTGGGATGAGCGTAATTACTCTATCCTGAGTAGCAATTCCTACCACTGGTACGAATCTAGCTGAGGCAGAATATTTATTCACATTGCTCCGTTCGGGAACAATCCCTTACCATATGGTCCGTTTTACCACACCTATAAAAAGCCCCCAGAATTCGACAACGACCCCTCGGCATTTCTTACACTGGTGGTGGCAAAAGTTCTTGCCGTAGTAGCAACTGACGTTGTTGTCTTAAGATCTCTGTCATTTCTTGTACCATTCTTTCCAGTCTATCAAGTCAGGCTGTGAAAGAGCTTTCTAGTTCGTATGCCCTTAATTTAACCACCCTCTACACAAATTCTCATTAAACCTTGCCAATTACTAGGAAGTTCAATACAAAAATAAACACAGATACACATGGGTACATTCGCACATAGGCACATTGTTATATTCTCATTTCACATATCGTACGCAATTAATCACATATGTAATAGATAATTGCATACTTATCCGATATCGCATGCTGAACATTTACTAAGTAATTATATACTCAAATCATGTTCATATTTCACATAGACACCTGTAGGCAGAATTGAATGCACATAAGCAACTTTTCATGATTTATATATTCATGTATGTGCATTATATCAAAACAAACTTGTTGTACACATTAGTGTAACAATTCATATCTCATATTCGAATCATGTGTGGTATTTCCTTTAGCGTAACATATCATGTTGGTCAAGCATATCAAGTTCCATAATGGAACCTTCCGTACCGGTAACATGTCTCATACATAGGCCACGGTATTGTTTCCCCCGGGCGAGGCCTGTGCCACGGTATTATTTCCCCCGGGCTAGGGCCTCATGACCATAAGCCACAATATTATGTCCCCTGGGCGAGGGCCTCCGCTAAGGATACCACAATTACGTTCAAGGAGAATTTTGAACAATTATTCATTCATACAAAACAATAACTTTACAGAGTTATTACTCACCATCTGATTATGCTTGCATTATACTATACACAAAAGAGTCACAAGTATGCATGTACCAAAGAGCATACGTGTCTAAATAATTTGTAATGCAAGCGAATCACAAACTTATAATACATAATCATTCGCATTAAACATTTAAGCGTATTCTTGATGCTTTCAGATTCATATTTATCACATGAATGCATCCTAGATCTTATCTAGACGCTTATTGCTCTTTTGGACAAGTGTGTGAGTTATTAACTCGTGCTCTGATACCACTCTGTCACGACCCCAAACCCGCCCCCATGGGTTAAGGACGTAACCGGCCAGTAATCCTAAGATTACTTACGGCCTCAAACCAAAACAGACTTAACACATCAGAGTAAAGGGGGCCAAAAGGGAAGCAAAATTTAAAACTTTGTCTATAGAGCCGTACTTATATGCACATCTTAAAATTCCAGACATACATATGTTAATAACTCACAACAGAAACTGTAATGACATAAGATTCTATACAGACAGGATCATCCAAACTAAGTCAACCCATGAAAACTATATACAGACGGGTTCAAAACTTCGCCAACCTGACAAAATGTAAATACATAACAAAAGGGCGAAGACGGGTCTCGTGCGTGAGACACAAGGGCTGACTCTCTCAAAACCTTAGTTGTTCCATACAGACTTCGCTGAGGCTGGGTCTGGACCTCTCTTGGCTCACCTACAAACACATGAATGAGCGTGAGCGAAAGCCCAGTGAATAATATCAAATCAAATACAGAAGTTACATAACAATGTAGAACAACATGTTCCAAACGACCTTGGGCCCAATTCATATTTCTATTTAACAAACATATAACTATACGAAATTCAAATCAAGTGACTGTAGTTCAAAACATTCTGGCCTTTGGCCCATTCAGATTTCCATTCATGTCAAAATGGCCTTCGGCCCATTCATTTATGTCAAAACGGCCTTCGGCCCATTCCTTTACGTCAAAACGGCCTTTGGCTCATACATTCGTGTCAAAACGGCCTTCGGCCCACTCATTCATGTCAAAACGACCTTAGGTCCATTTATTTCTATCAAAACGACCTTCGGTCCACTTATTCGTATCGAAACGACCTTTGGTCCATTCGTTTACGTCAAAACGGCCTTCGGCCCATACATTCGTGTCAAAACAGCCTTCGGCCCGCTCATTTATGTCAAAACGACCTTAGGTCCATTCATATATGTCAAAACGACCTTCGGTCCACTCATTCTTATCAAAACGACCTTCGGTCCGTTCATACATGTCAAACGACCTCCGATCCATTCATATAGGTGAAAACGACCTTCAGTCCGTTCCTTTGTTATCAAAACGACCTTCGGTCCATTTATGTTTATCAAAACGACCTTTGGTCTATTTATGTTTATCAAAACGACCTTTGGTCCATTTATGTTTATCGAAACGACCTTTGGTCCATTTATGTTTATTCTTGTCAGACTTTTGTCCACAATCCCAATTAGCAACTTATAAAGCTTATACTTATAAAGCTTATAAGGGAATAATAATTGGACGTTCACAATCATTCAAATATCGATATTACTCACAGTGATCGGCTGGTGGATTTGCCCTGGAGCTTGACCCTGCATATTTCATGAACACAAAATGGTCACTAACAGTTCAATCCGTTCTCAAATTCACATATTCCTCTTTAGGCTTTATTCTTAACTCGTTAACTCATTTACAATGCTCAATGCATGCCTAAGAGTGCTTACAAGTGAAAGAGAACGAAAAAATATAACACAGAATGCATTTTCAAAGTTTCAGAAAACAGGGTCCCCGCTCGAGCGGACCCTTAAGCCTGCAAAAGTGCTGGTTACATCAAAAATACGGTCGAGCGTGAAATAGGACGCTCGAGCGGAAGGCCTGTCAAAATAGCTCCCCCGCTCGAGCGGACATCAAGTCTGCAAAAAGTACTGGGAGCACACATTTCCCGCTCGAGCGGACCTCAAAATTCTGGAAAACCCAGAACTGTGTTCTTGAGCTCCAATTCGATTTTCCAGCTACATTACTTGCATGCAATGGCTCAAATCTCAAATATAATCATACCAACATGGTACCAATGCAAGATTATAACATTATGAAGCTCAATTTCTTGATTTATCTACATGCATGGCCCAAAATATGTCAAACTCAACACCAACATAACAAATTCATGCATTCAAGCTCATATCTTCTCAAATTGTACATGCATGTGATGAGTTAGCCACATTCTCAACTTGGATAACCCAAATGGTGATCAAAACATCAGTTTCCTTTAACATTACGTATGGATTACACACATTTGTGCTCAAACATGCCATTTCACAGTAATTTCTTACATGCATGCACATATTAAGCTTCAATTCAACAATTCCAATACAATTTCATTTCAATCTTACTCTTGATCACCAAATTAGCTTGAACACACAAAATTACGAACTATAATCCAAGAATTACTCACCTAGAGGCTTTGATCTTCTAAGCTCTAGTCAATTCTTGAGCTAAATCCCCAAAATTTCCAAGCTTTAAGCCAAATTGCACAATTTCTCTCCCTTTCTCTCACTAAGGCCGGCCCTCACTCTCTCCCAATTGAATCCCTCAGATTTTTGAGTTCATAAGAGTTAAAGGGGAGTGTAGTGCTATCATACAACAAGCCCCACTAATATAATAATTTAATATAAAATATTTGGGTACTTAATTCAACAATTTAATCAGTTTAATCTGACCAGAATCAATTTCTAATTAAATTTCACCGTAGGCTCTAAAAATTATGCCAATCATAGTGGCGTAATCAATTTCGGGTTCTGTGGCCGATAAGGCCCTCAATTTAATTTTCAGAGCAGATTATTCAAACAGATATTCCTACGGTGAACATGTAGAATTCCAAAATCGCATATATTCACATAATGGCACACAAAAATCATATCAAAACATATAATCACATACGTATTAGGGACCAATTAGCATATTATGGAACAGGGGTATCACAAAAAACCAGCTCTTTGAGACCTCTCAAGACCCTCCAAGAACCTTAGATCAATGGTGGAGGTGTGTGGCTATATGGTGTGGTGCTAAAGGCCAAGAACAAACACCCTTTCTAAGCCTAGAATGTAGAGATATAGGGAGATATATGTGCTTTTCCTTAGATAATTTTTTTTCAACCTCTCTAAAGGAGAGGGAGGCCCTCTCTTATAGAGAAACAAGAGGGTTCAAGCTTCTTGGAGAAGCTATAGCAAAGGTTCAAAAGGTTCAAACTTCCTCAAGAAGCTAAAACAAAGGTTCAAAAGGTTCAAGCTTCCTTAAGAAGCTAAAACAAGGTTCAAAAGGTTCAAGTTTCCTCAAGAAGCTAAAACAAAGGTTTAAAAGGTTCAAGCTTCATTAAGAAGCTAAAATGAAGGTTCAAAATGTTCAAGCTCTCCAAAAACCATGCCAAACAGAGAAAGATAAGCGGTCCCAAACCGAGGCGCATGGTCGACTGCTCTGAAAATCGAAAACTGGTCTCCAAACGGGAACAGTGGTCTACGACCACGAAAAGTAGCCCACGACCACTGAGAGATGGTCTACGAGACCTCTCCCTCCTTTCGGGAAGAGAAAACAGAATCTGGTTTGCAAACCGAGGCAAAGCACAAAAAGGTCCCGAGGTCCGGGGGTGAGGCTCTCAGCCGAAACTCCGAAACCTCAAAACGAGCACAACATGCACCATCACCGAGCACTCAATCGATGACGTCTGAGTCTTAAGGTCGGTCAAAAATGGGATGTCTACACCACCTAAATATTTTATTTTGGAGAAATTTAGGAAACCTATGACTCGTGCCAATGGCCATGTGTCTGTCATTATCAAAGTTGCCTCCGCTCGGGAACTTGGGTACGAGAGAGGAAAGTCACGAATACATTTGAGCACCCCCGCTCGCCCGATCAAAGATCGACCTCTACTAATCATGATATGATTTTTATCAACATTATATGCTCTTGTCCCGGTTTATTTAGGCTAGCATTTACTATGCGATGCGCACATACAAGTATAGACTAGTCTGCCCGAATTGGAACAATTCAATTTTATGTTTGTTTTTTGAAAAGGGTTTGAATTTGCCACTTAACAAAGCGGGCTTAAAGTTTGCGAATTTTCCACTTGACAAAAGTGGGCTTAAAACATGCATTCATTAAATCATTCCAATTCAAGCAACAAGCCTTCATCTACAGGCACTCAAACAGTTACAACAATTAAGCACTTAACCTTATGGCCAAGCATGCTAGTCATGGTAGTCACTCACACTCATGCAAGTATGCTAAAGCACTAAAAACTCACTTAGTACTCCAAGCCAAGAAAAGAAACTAGTTAGAAAAAATGCATGATTCCTAACTATACAATCATGACTAATGCAACAAATGCGATAATGCAACTAAAAGGCTTGACTACTAATATGGCATATGGATCAATTTAAATAACATGATGCTTAACACGTATTCAAAGATGTATTGAATGCAATGCAATTTGAATGATGTGCTGAGCCTCGGTGCATGCAAGACAAAATGAATGGATGCAAGCATAAGATATGCTAAACGAAACGTGATGCTCCCAATCTAACCATCAAAAGCGGATAAATAAAAGGGAGAAAGACATGGGGTTAGAAGACATACACATTATTACATTATGCTCTCACAAAGGAGAGTCCGAATGAATAAACTAAGCTAACTAGCAACTAATTAAGCTAGGCTAAGGCTAATTAAGCTAACTATTACAAACCAAAATGAATAACTAGCTAAACTAATTAACTAATTATTACAACACTTGAATTAACTAACTAGTAAGCTAACTATTTAAATAATTACAACACAAGTGTAAGTAAACTAAATAATTAAACTAAGCAACTACTTTGCCTCGGGAAATGAAGGATGTGCATGCGCATGCTAGGATATCACCTGAAAAGACCACCGTTTTGCTCCCGAATGCCTCTGTTTGCACAGTTGAACATTTCCAGAACAAACTTTGCTCAATCTTACCAACACTCTGCTGAGATTTGCATCAGTGGCCAGCCGGCCACTGGTAAAGATTGCCGGCCACCTGCCGACCATCAAAGGTGGTCTGCTGGCCACCTGTCGGCCATGAAAAGTGGTCTGCCAGCCACTGATGCACAGGTTCATCTTGTTGCAACAGAGGACAAACAGAGCATATATGGGTATTTCAAAGGTTTATTTGCACAACTCACCCCTCCTTTTCATAAGCAAATCCAAGGAGCGGTGAATGTAAGCCACAAACCACCAACTCAAGCAATTTCATTGCATAATGGCTTGTGACTCAAGAGGTGCAAACTCAATAAATGCAAAACAAGACATAAACCTTCTCCCTTTCATGAAAGATCAAGTAAAGAAGTTGACCTTGGAGATTTGGATCATTTCATCACTAGCAAGTATGAAATGGTCCAAGCTTCATGTGCTCAATTAATGTCCGATTGAACACACCAAGTTATTATCTTGATCATTTTTAGTGCCAAGTTTTAGATACTGATTTTAACTTACCAGCCATTCTTTAATCCAATTAAGTCCATTAGGTTAATTAAAGTACTCTAACGAAAAGAGGGCTCAAAACATAAGTTGCTTTGGGTATAAAAGAAGCATCATACCGTTGGTAATGAACCTCCTGAGGGATTAAACCATTAACTATGAAGCCTCAATATCACACTTAGGCAAGCAAGTGACTTGAAACCACTTTCAAAGCAAAATTAAAAGCCAAGAAAGGAGGAAGGTTGCAGAGATTATGCTTGCTGAAATTAAGTGCGAAAAGAACTAACACAATGCAATCAACTCAAACAAGTGGTGTCTAAAGGCCTAAAACACCAAGCTTGTGAGGACTATTGCACTAGAGACATGCAAAACCAGACTCAAATGACTTAAACAACCCAAAACAGAGTTAAAACAGTCCAAATTAGAGGCTAAAACGTGTTGGAATTAAGCTAAAATAAGCTAGAAAAATAAGCTAACACATGGAGCTAATTAGGCTAGCAAACAAGACACAAGGAGGGGAGGCTAGCCCCTTCAAATTTGGACTTCAAAACATGCAGTGTTTAAAAGCTTGGAAAAAGATAGTTTGAAAGTGGGAAACATAAATGGAAAGGCTTTACAAACAAGGTACAAAGAAGGGTGAACCACCACCTACCTTAAATGGCTTAAAACCACAAATTTCAGCCCACAAAGATAGAGTTTTTATAGCCCAAAAACAACCCAAAAAAGTGGGAAAAAGATAGAAAAACAAGTATGCAAAACAAGCTAATAAAACAAATATTATACCTCTTGAAGAGAAGAGTAATTCCAAGCTACAAAACCAAGCAAGTACACCTTCTAGAGCTCAAACCAAGCTCAAGAACACCTTATCTCAAAGATGGTAAAATTTGGTTAAGGGTTTATAGGCAAAGGTTAAGGAATTGGCGGCTAAAGTGTAGAGAAATGCTAGAGAGAGAGAGAGAGAAAAATTTTTGAGTCCTAAATTTTCTAACCTTGCTACAAGAGAGAGGGGGTCTGTGTATATAGAAAACATGAAATTTCCTCAAGGAGATCCAGCCCTACACGTGTGGACAGATGCATGCATCTGTGCAAATAACTGGCATAAAATATCTGCAAAACACACTAGTGGCTGGCCGGCCATCACAGGTGGCCAGCCAGCCATCACTGGTGGCCGACAAGCCACATCAGTGGCCGACAAACGAAAAGTGATGGGCTACAACCTCTAGGGATGGCCGGCAGACCACCAGAGATTACAGGATGTAAACACCAAGGCATGGTCTAAAAATGAGACAAAAAGGGTGCAGGGTTTGAAAGGCTCAAAGTTATGGCGTTCCGCTGAGGACTTCGAGCACTTGGCGAGCAAATAGACTCATCATCGGGTGTTCCTGCAAGGACGTCCAAGTCATAAGGGCCGTCAGAAATGGGGTGTCTATAGTTGCCCTTCTTTGACAGAACTCGGAGTCATGAAATGACGTGAATGAATGTTAAAGCCCAGAGACGACCCATTTTGACAAGGCCATAAGACTTGGACAAACAATCAAGACAAAAATAATTGGTTGCACCCGCAGGCCGCCTATGTATCCCTTTGCAAGGAATCAAACTAGCATAGTTCTAAGGCAAGATGCAAATGATATGCACAATGCAACTTTGAAAGCTGGACTTACACGCTACGCGAAGTCGACTATTTTGAAAACTTATGATCATGCGAGATGATGGAATAAGAATAACAAATGCAATAAGTGAGAATGATTATAATAAGCAAGATAACAACACATGAATGAGCAGCTTCAAGCTTAAAGAAAATAAAACCACACTCTAGCCACGGCAAAGCAAAAGATGAGAAAAGAAAACATCACTCAGGGTTACGTTTCACGTATCCCGAGAAAGTAAGAAAACCACTTAGGGTCGTGTTTCACGTATCTCGAGAAACAAAAGAACCACACGAGTTTGCGTTTCACATGTCCCGAGATAAACAATCGCTCAGGGCCGTGCTTCGCACGTCCTGAGAAAAATCAGTTAGGGCTGTGTTTCACACATCCCGAGAAACAACCACTCGGCCGTGTACTTCGTACATCCCAAGGTAAAACCTGCCTAGGGCCATGTTTTACGTGTCCCGAGAAACAACACTTAGGTGCGTACTTTGTACGTCCTGAGGCAAAACCTGTCCAGGGCTGCGTTTCACGCATCCTGAGAAACAACACTCGGGCACGTACTTCGTATATCCCGGGGTAAAACCTTCCCTGGGCCGTGTTTCACGCGTCTTGAGAAGCAACACCCAGGTGCGTACTTCGTACGTCCAAAGGTAAAACTCACCAAGGGCCGCGTTTCACGCGTCCTGAGAAACAACACTTAAGCGCATACTTCGTACATCCCAGGGTAAAACCTACCCAGGGCCACGTTTCACGTGTTCTAAGAAATAGCACTCGGCCGTGTACTTCATACGTCTTGAGGGAAAACCCGCCCAGGGCCGCGTTTCACGCATCCTGAGAAACAGCACTCTGGTGCGTACTTCGTACGTCCTGAGGTAAAACCTACCCAAGGCTGTGTTTCACACATCCTGAGAAACAACACTCGGGCGCGTACTTTGTACGTCCCAAGGTAAAAGAGAGGGGTGTACGATAGATGCACGAAGGTGAACAAGTGCGATAGATGCACAAAGTGAATGTGTACGATAGATGCACAAAGACTTTAAGTCTAACTCCTCTGAATGAACTGTACATACAGTATCGTGCATGTGCAAGAAAGAAACTTAACAAGTGCGATACAATAAGAATGCATGTTCCATGCAATACAAGCGACCGAGATACAATGTTAATTGCATGTTCCATGCAAGAAACAAGAACGGCAACATATTCTATATATGATTCATAACGGATGCTAGATGCGCATGCAACATATATGTTAAATGCATATCTTATGTAACAACATATGTGAAATGCATATTCTATGCAACAAAGTGACATGCATGTACAAAAGCATAATTTGACAAAAAACAAATTCAGTAACAATTTCGGATTTACCTCTCGGAAGAGTTACAATATGTTTAAAGGATACACCTCGTTCATGTTAACAAGTGATGAACATCGGACACCGAAAACACAGTTTTGAGCTTCCATGGAGACAATCTGATCCATATAGTGAACCATCCCTACACTTCTTGGAAACCAAGGACACAAAAACAGCATCAGGACCCCATGGGAGGTCACCAGCCATCGGCCGGCCACAAGAGGAGGCTTCTGGCCAAGTACCGGCCACTGGTGAGCCTTGTCGGCCACTTGCCGGCCAATGATAGTAGTACGAGGGCAAATTTGACCGTTTGGCTCGGGTCTTTAAATACACACCTCCACACTTCATTTCTTCACTTCCTCATGCCTGAAATTCTTCTCCCTCTATCTTTGGACACTCCTTCTCTCTAGGTTTGCTCTTTCTATGCATTTTCCAACACCCCACACAAAGTTGATTCGCTAAACCTTCCTTGTTCTCTTCACTTTGAACCGATTAAAATTTGATTTCGACGCCTTTTCCTTCATTTCCACCATTCTAGGCTTGTTTCCATCGAGTTTCTCTCGGGTTTTGTGCCTTTTCCTGAGCTTTGACTTTTTTTTTCCATTTTCTCTCTCCTAGGGTTGACTTTTTCTAAGTTTTCCCTCTTTTCTCCATTTTGCTTCACTTTTTCACCTACTTCGCACCGATTTTCAGATGGCGGATGATGTACCATATGATGAGGCTCCTCCAGAGACTCCTCCAGTAGTTCTACCTATTCCCGGGGTAATAGAGCTAGCAGCTGACCTTGAGGCAGACCTTTAGGTAGAGTTCGAGCTTGAGGCCGAGCCAGAGCCGTTACCGCTGAGGGTACGGCCTTTTGATCCAGAGAGGTACCATCCTCCAGAAACATATCTTGCCTGCCTCCAGAGGCATCAGATGCATCACTGAGTTTGCTTGTGGTGCACCGGAGGACCTCCTGCTGAGGGAGCCGGCTTCTCACCAGTCAGCCATTGCCGTTGAGGTATGAACTCTGTTTTCATGCATTTTTGCCTTTCTTTACTTGCATTTCTTGCACAGCCTTTTGTTCGACTATACTATCATCACTGCTTTCTCTAATTTACCTATTTTTTATCTGTTACATATGTTGTCTGTCACAGGGTGAGGCTCGTGCCTTTAGAGGGTACGGTGCTACGACCGCCCAAGACTGGTATGACGAGCTCCCGCTGGAGTTCGTGACATCATCACGAGCCGTCCTCTCCTGGGAGCGCTTGTAGAGAGATGGTGAGACACCACTAACTCCTTTCACTTTTCTACTACATGGGAGATAACGATGACTCCCTATGACATGGCCATGATCTCCGACTTAGACGTAGGGGGAGATCCGATCTTTCTCGATAAAGACATGGAGGAGTAGGAGGCGTCTTGGTTCGAGCTGTTGGGAGCACATCCACCTATATACTGGACGGGATGGTTAGATACACCTGGTTCGTCGAGCGATTCAAAGGGAGTGAGCCCGAGACGATAGAGGAGATAGAGCAGTATGCCAGGGGCTTTCTAATGTTCGTCTTCGGTACCACCTGTAGACGCGTCCGAGGGCTCCCGAGCTCAGCGCTGCGAAGGGTGCGAGAATCGTTTGCTCTCTAGCTACTATAGTTCGGACTCAAATGTCACGGTTCTGAATCTAATCTTACAATGTGCGATGTAAGACCGATAAATCACCAAAGAGTACAAATCTGGCAAATCGTTTTGCAAAACTGATTTTTAAGAAAGAAGTGCCAAACATGGATTGCTTTTTCAGATACAGAGTCGCCACCTAAATATTTTATTTTGGGGGAATTTAGGAAACCCTGACTCGTGCCTAAGGTCACGTGTCCGTCATCACCAAAGTTGCCTCGGCTCGGGAACTTGGGTACAAGAGGGGAAGGTCATCCAATGAGCATCCTCGCTTGCCCAATCAAAGATCGGCCTATACTAAGCATGATATCTAGTTTTTGAAAACACATGTACTCTTTTTCCGGTTAATTAGCTAGAATTACTATGTGATGTGTACAGCATACAAGTATAGACTAGATCACCTAAACCTTCATCCACAGGCATTCATGAAGTTAATCATTTAAGCGGTTAGCCTCATGGCAAGCATGCCTAACATGGCAACATTAACACACATGCAGTATGCTAAAGCGTAAATACTCACAGTGTACTCCGAGCCAAAACAAAGAACTAGTTAGAAATCATGCATGATCCTAGTTCATGTTTAGATGGCTAATGCAACACATGCGAAATGCTACTAAAATAGGCTCGGCTATTCTAAGAGTGTCATGTGAAATGCAACTTAGTACATGTATTCAAATTGGAATTGAAATACAATGCAGTTAGTATGATGCGCCGAGCCCGGTGCATGCAAAACAGATGAATGAATGCACACATACATAGCATAAGGTATGCTAAATGAAATATGCCCTAGAACTAACCATTGTAAGCGGTTAAGTAAAAGGGAGAAAGAAATGGGAATTGGAAGACACGCATCACACACACGCACGCTTATTACAACAATGCATCCTCTCGATGGAGGGACTGAATAAGAAGCTCACTAGCTAATCTAAGCTAATTAAACTAATTATTACAAGACAAACTAATTAACTAATCCTAGTTAACTAATTATTACAAAACAAATTGAAATAGCTAAACGCATTTAACTTTTAAAGTAAAAACCAAAGCAAAGCTAGCTATCTAAGCATGGCAGCTAAGGAAAGCAATAAATCAGGAGCCTCAGAGGGAGAGGAATGCATTCAAGCCCAGTCGCCTCGTTTGGAAATCCAATGCGATGCCCTGATTTGCCTCTGTTTTCAATTGTCCTCAGAGACTTGCACCAAGCTCCAGAAAGCTGAAACTCCATCTTGGGAGACCTGTGGGAGGATGGCCAACCACTTTTGGTCTTCCAAGCCACCTGCCGACCACTTTTCTTGCAGAGAGCTGAAAAAAGTGGTCGGCCAGCTAGTTTTTCTGGCTGGCCGATCGCGACCAGTTGTTGCTGCTAAACTCCAGTTTGCTGCAACAGAGAGCAAGAAAGGGCATGGCAATGTATTTGCAAGATATGTGTGCATAGCCACCCTCCTTATCATGTCATGAACGCAAGGGAGTGTGGTTCTCGACCCTCGGGCCACCAATCGCTCATTTCAATGCATGATGGCCGAGAGGTGAAGTTGCACAATTGAATGTAAAAATGAATGCACAAGTAAACACATAAAGCCTAAAACTCTATCATGTATGATCAAGAGCATCGGCGACCGAGAATTAAGGCACGTTTCATCATTTTAAGTATGAAACGTCCCTCGTTTCTCGTGTTTGGACTAACACTTATTCCAAACACAATGCAACACATAACATGGCATGCACAATGCTATGTAACATGGAATATGCAAAAATGCAATGCAACACAAGCATGCAAATATGCAACATGACTTAAGCATGCAAACATGGAATGCAATACGAACAACCTAACGAGGCTAATAGCATGCATGAACAATGCAATGTAATATAAGCATACACAATGCAAATAACATGACATATACAATGCGATGAACTACATGGCATACTTAATGCAATGGGCAATATGGCATACACAATGCGATGTGACCTAAGCATACACAATGCAAAGTACATGGCATACACAATGCGATGAACATGGCATACACAATGTGATGTAATGTAAGCATGCAAACAACATGCAATCAAACATGCTCAATGGACTTAAACCAAAAATAGATAGACCTCAGCCACGTCCAAATCAGTGGCCATTGGGATGAAATTAAGGCACATGACGCATATTCAAGCATGCACATGCATTGGCCATTCAACTAGGCCTAAGAGCACAACTCTCAAGAGTGCTGAAGGAGTGATAAAAGTGGAAGTGTAACAACACTAAGTGCACTAAAATTAGGTAAGAAATGATGCCAAATCATTCAAACAAAAGCAAGCATGGCATGCAAAGGTCCTTAAGCATTAAAGCTAACAAAGAGGACTACAAAGGGGGCATGCAATACATGGCAAATAATCATGAACCAAGCATGGACAGAGCTCAAGCAGGTCCAAACATGGACCAAAACATGCTAAGTTAGGGCCCAAAGGCCTAGGCATGCAAGCATACAAGCTAAGCCATAAAAGAGGCAACAATGCACAACACTCAAAGGCACTTAAAGAATGAATGAAGTGGGAACATGGCAATGTGATAAGCTCTGAAATGAAGTATTCAATGATGCCAAATCATCTAAATAGCTCAAAGATAGCATGCATGAGTCAACAAAGCACAAAGCTAGCAAGACCAATTGCACTACAACTATACAAAGCATGAAGGATATGGAAAAGGCAACCCAAAACAGTCCTAGATCATGCCAAAATGATACTAAAACATGCATGGAAGGAAGCCAAAACAAGCTAGCAAGAAGGGCATAAAGCATGATGCATACAAGGCAAATACGGTGGATTGCACTACACCTATTAACACCAAGCATGAGATGACTTAACCAACAAAAATTAGAGTAATATCATGGCAAAATAACCCTAAATAAGCACTGAAATGATGGCTCGCAAACTAAGACATGAAGGCATACGCAATGGTTCATGTTAAGGCATAAAGGGGCAAACCCTCCAACGCATTAAATGAGTGATAAATGCAAGTGCATGAGCATGAAACATGAACTGAAATCACATAATAAATGATGCCAACTCATTCAAATAGGCCAAGTAAAGCACGCCAATGGACTTGATGTACAAAGCTAACAAGCTAGGTTGAACCATGGCTATACAAAGCAAAGCATGCATGGTCAAAACAACAAAAAACAGAGCTAAAGCATGTTAAAACATGGACAAAAGCTTCATGAAGTTAAGCCAAAAGCATGCTAGAATGACATGCTAAAACATGATACATGTTAGGCTATTTCAAGGAAATGCACTAAAAGTGCATGGAGCATGCAAGGGCTAATCAAACCCACCCAAAATAGAGTCATGACATGGCAAAACATCACCAAAAACATACTGAAATGGAAAGAAAACAAGCTAGACTAACATGCTACTTCATGAAGCATACAAGACTAGTTTGTGTGATTTACACTATAGGTGTATTATGCATGCAAGGGATGACCAAACCAAGCAAAAAAAGTGGTAAGCCTCCGCAAAATAACCACAAATACATGTTAAGACACGGCCAACACAAGCTTAAAACACATTCTCAAACATCAGGCATATATGGCAAGTATTCAAAATACAATGAGAGGGGATGACCCTCTCTCATTTAAGACTCCAAAACCACCTTTCCACCACTGAAAATCCTCTGGATTTCAGTGGTAGAAAGGTCATGCAAAGGCTACAACAAGAGCCTAAAGGGATGGCTCAAAACAAGGCCTAATTGGGAGTAGATCACCCTAAATAAAAAAGTGACCTGACACAAACCCTTGATGACCTTCTTTGTAATTGCAACTCCAGTAGGTTTTTCAAGCTCAAACTAACCTAAGAGCACCAAAACCAGCTCCTAAGCACCTCAGTAGCAAAAGGATGGTGTTTGAGTGTGTGTTTTTGTGTTAAAGTAAGACAAAATCACACTTTAAGGCTCAAAAAAGAAGAACCAAGGCAAGATAGATACAAAGCTATATGTATAACTTCAAACCCTAATTTTTTTGACCTTTGAGGGGGGAGGAGGAGCCTCTCTCTTATAAAAACAAAAAGCTAAAGCTTCTCCAAGAAGCTAAGGGCCAAAGTAATCCCTCCATACACGTGTATGGAGGATGATCTCACTGCCCTCCAGCTATGCCAGCTAGAGAAAAATATCTCCAAAAAGGTGACAAAAAGCAACCAACCACTTAAAGTGATCGGCCGACCACTTTAAGTGGTCTCCCAGAATCCTACGTATTCTATAGACTGTGTGGATGCCAGTTGTGCCAGCTGGAGGGCACATACTGTATCCTCCATACACGTATATGGAGGGATTTATCCAAGCTTCTAGCTTCTCCAAGAAGCTTTGGCTTTGGTTTTTCTATAAGAGAGGCTCTCCCTCTCCTTGAACCAGGTTGAGAAAATTTCCTAAGGCACAAACACATATCTCTCTCTATATCTCTATATTTTGAGCCAAAAGTGTGTATTGTTCTTGACCTTTAACACCCCAACTCTTAGCTATACATCCTTACCATTGAACAGAGGTTCGTAGAGGTTATTTTTGGAGGTTAAAAGGGTGGTTTTTGGCTGAGGAACTTGCTGGTTTTGCTGAGCTTCAAGGGTAATCTCTTTTTTCTCTTCTTAAGCTTTGTCTTGATCACTCTCTTAGCCATACTTGCATGCTTATTTGAGCTTTGTTGTCAACTGAAAAAAGTTCCATATTTAAGTGTTTTTCAAGTTTGTTTAAGGCCCTTTTGGTGCTGAGGGTCGTCTTCCCTCTTGCATGCCCTGTTTGGCCTTGTTTTGTGCGATGCCATAAGGCCTTTGAGTTAATCCTTGCATGGCCTTTTAGCCATTGAAATCCAATGGATTTTCAGTGGTTGGCATGTGATTTTGAGGCCCTAAATCAGAGGAGGGTGACCCTCTCTCTTTTGGTCTTGTTTGCTTGTATTTTTGGCCTATCAAAGGAGCATTTGTTTTCATACTTTTAAGGCTCGGTTCAGGCACTTTTTGGTGACTTTTAGGGCCTTCCTAGACTCTGTCTATGGCTGGTTTGGTCACCTTAGGTTTGCCTCTTGCATGTGTAGAGTAATCCCTTTTGTGGCTTATCAAAGTAGCATGTCATCCTTGCATGTATTGGTCATATTTCAGTGGATTTTTGGTCAACATTTGGCATGCCATGACTCTTTTTTTGGCTGGTTTGGTAGCCTCTCACATGCTTCATATGCTTGTAGTGTAAATCATGTTTACTAGCTTAGAATGCATGTTGTTTTGGCCCTCTATTCTAGCATATTTTGGCCATGCTCTGACCTGGTTTTGTTTATATTTTAGGCTACCTTAGCTCTTTTTTGAGGCCTCTTGGTCAAAAGATGCTTGCCATGCATGCTTGTAGTGTAATAGCCTTGACTAGCTTCGAGTTTTGAGGTCCCTTGCATGCTTAACTTAAGGTATTTTCATGTTTTGGCATCATTGAGCATGATATTTCAGAGCATATAGGGCTGTCATGCTTCCATGTTTTCCACTCTTTAAGTACAGACGGCGCCAGTTATATGGGGAGCAAATATTCCGTGGAGCCTGTACTCCTTTCGTCCAAGCTCCTTGTCTATCCAATCGACCTGAGAGCACAGCGGCGGTGAGCTACCTGGCGGTGTGTGGCCGGAAAACCCCTCCGACGGTCAAGTTAACACACACACTCAGGGAGAGAGAGAGGAAGAGAGAGATATATCACAATGAGTGTTTCTCACCAAATGATGTTCCATCCATAGCATGGGGGGGCAGTCATGGTGAGCAAGATCAGCTCGGCAAGGAACTCCAAAGTCGGCGAGCAAGGTTAGCTTGGCAACCTACTTCTTGGCGAGTAAACTCAACTCGACAAGGAACTTCAAAGTTGGCGAGCAAATTTAGCTCGGCAACTTGCTTCTTGGTGAGCAAAATCAACTCGGCAAGAAATTCTAAAGTTGGTTAAAACCATCAACAAATCTCTTGCTAAGCAAAATTTTCCCGACAAGGAATGTCAAAGTTGGTGAACAAAATCAACTCGGTAACTTACATCTTGGTGAGCAAAATTAACTCGGCAAGACTTCTTGGCAAGCAAAATCAGCTCGACAAGGAATTCTATAGTTAATCAAAACCATCAACAAACTCTTGTTGAGTAAAATCTGCCCGGCAAGGAATTCCAAAGTTGAACAAAAGATCAACTTTTATTTTGCCGAGCAAAATCAGTCCGACAAGGAATTCTGATCTTTCCCTCAAAATGATTGTCAGTTACCCCTTGGATCGCGCTAAATCTGCTTGGCAAGGCAAAAATACAACGATTTTCAAGAAAATAGTCTACTTGTTTCATTACATCATTAGTAGAATGGGTTACAAAAATAGAACAAAGAATAAAATTTCAGATTGGCAGTGTTCGACGTTCTGGAAATACATCGGCCATTTATATTTTGCGAGTTTTATGTCCCTTTTCCTTGGCCTTCTCGCTGATGTCTTCCAAAATTGAACTCCTAAGATCTTTTCAATCGATCACTCCTTTAGAGGGGGACGTCTTCGATTGCTAGGCCATTTGGGGAGGTCTTTTCTTGAGGAGCTGCCCTAACCCCTTCATCAACGTAGCGATCCAAATGCCTTGAAGCCACAAACTCTTCCAAGTGTAGTTTGAATGGCATGCAATCTTCTGTTTGGTGCCCTCTCTCATCATGTAGCGATCCAAATGCCCTATCTTGGATTGAACCCTCTTTGGGCATCTCCCAACTTGGCCCACCACCGGACGTATGTCTTGTCATGGATCTCAGTAAGGATGCGGTAGATTGGAATTTTAAAGACTGTTGTGATGCATGTTCTGGTGTTCAATTTCTCTTGGCATTATCCCTGGCATCACGAGGGTAGTTCGTCCGGTTGTTGTTATGACCTTTACTCGAGCTATTGCGGTTAGCACTGCGGTCTTGCTCTCTTTCGCGGTTGTTTGGATGGTTTGTCTCATGTCCGATCGCATGAGCCTTCTCGGCCACCCTTTTGTTGAACTAGGGGCACAGTTGAGTCAGGTGTTCTGTCTTTTCCCCTTTATCAACGCATTTGCCAGAAAGGGCACCATACTTGCCAGAAAGGGCACTCCTTTGTTTGGATACATCTGATTACATCCAAACTCCCCTGCGGAGCATTGTCAATCGATGTCAACTGCAGATGTGCTACACACCCAGTTATTGTCTTGATCCCTTCCAATTCGTGCTTTGCACTTGGCTTGATACCTCGTTTCTCGGAGGATGGGAGAGCTTTTGGCCCTTTGTTAGCTTCGGTTGTGCCTTTTCTGGCAAGTAGAGTGCCCTTTCTAGCAAGTGTGTTGACAATGGGGAAAAGACAGAACACCTGACTCAATTGTGCCCCTAGATTATCACTTTGACCATTCTTTTTTTGTTTTGGTTTTCTACTAAAATAATTTTAACCAATATGAGAGTTAGATTAACACACTTGTTCGATTTTTTGATTTGAAATCATGCAAGTCAGGCTATGAGCACTAAAAATTTTCCTTTTTTGGGTCCAAGAAATGGTCCAGTTTTGGAAAAATGAAATAATTTTCGAAAGAATTAGTCAATCTCAGTAAAAATTCCCAAAAACTATTTTTACAAATGGCCACTGCTCTACCAACACAGAATTTACTCTTGAGATGCACAACCTCAGATCCAAAACAATGGAAAATCGCCCTCTTGTTTAAACGGCACTGCATGGCAACGAAAAGTTGACCCTTGTTTGAATGGCAACTCATGGCAACGGGAAGTTGCCCGTTGTCTGAATAGTGCCGCAGCATACTGTAACCAGTTCTCATAGTGACGATTACAACAGAACTCCCGGATATAGAGAAGACAAAGATGATCAGAACCATTACATGGACACAATCGATTTGGAAGTGTTTATGGCTGGACTTCAAAATGAAGTTGCCTACGTATCCCAAACATTGGAATCAAGCCTTACGTAGTTCCGGTTAAGGTACACTCGGGTATTAACCTCTTCTTTTACGCTCTAACTTTTGCCAAGGCCGCCCTTCCAGGTTTTCAACCTTGCGAGCTATGTTTTTCTTTTCTTTTTTCTTCTTCTTTTTTTTTCTTCTTTTTCATTTCATTTCTCTTTTTTTTTTCTTTTCTTCATTCTTTACATTTTTATTTTTTGTTCTTTTTCTTTTTTTTCTTGCTCTAACTTTTGCCTGGATCGCCCTTCCGAGTTTTCTGCCCAGCGAGCCTCACAAGGGTAAAAGCGTAGCTTTGTCCGTGTCAAATGGTTTGAGATCTCGGAGCTATCTGAATTCAGGAGAATGGCTGTTGTTCATTGATGATGTAAGAGTCCATCCAATGGGGACTGAATTTGCCCCTAGTGTTGTGGATAGGAACTCAGTTGTCTTTCAGCAATACTTTATTCTTTTCCTCCCTTATTGGATTTGGCATTCTTGCCGATCTTCGTTAGCTTGAGAAATGTCCCGATTTTTGACTCTTCGAGTACATCGGACATTTTTGCCCCTAGTTCGAGGGGTGCTTCTGATCTAGCTTCACAAGCTTCCTTGATCACATCTGATCTTCTTGCCCTTAGTTCATGGGCCGCTTCAAATCTGGCCACACAGCCCTCGCATTGTGGTTGATCATTGAACATTCTGAATCCAAGTTCACGGTTTAAAAGCAAGGGGGTCAGGTCTCGAGGCTGAGAGCGATCCTAGACTGCACAATCTCAAGAGCGATTCCACACAGGTCTTCGCAAGACCATGCAAAACATTTTTTGAAATCTTTTAAGAAAGCGAGTAGTCGCTCGCGCGGAAGACAATGTAGAACCAATCAGGATGAAGCCAGGGTCCTTCTCAGTACTCACATTAACAAACATGATCTTAATCATTAAGGGCTTAGCACGCCCGTCTTTCTCTCAATTGATCAAATTTTGTAAAACCCGAGGAATTCCTTCCTCTTCGTTTTCATCACAGTGTTCAAAAAGTTTTGAAAAACTTAGGTCAATGCAATAATTTCAAAGCACAGAAGAGTAGGTGAAATGCACTGCCATTTCAATCTAAACTTGTTGGCACATCAGGCTCAAAGCAGAAATAAGCACAAAAACATGAAAACCACTGCTGTTTCGTTCAGATCTTCTGGCGTCACTGGCTCTATGGCAGAAACAGACTCAAAAGAGAGAAAAAGACAAAAACAAAAATAAGCAAGTGATATCCGAGGTAACATCACTGAAACCACCTGGCTCCAACAAAAGAGGACTGACTCGACACAACAAAAGAAGACTGACTTAGTACAAAAAGACTGACTATTTATAACACAACAAGACTGACTAAACACCCAATTCAGAAAGCACAAAAACTAGCATTCCCAAATGCTCAAAACAGTGCGTGCCATACGCCACATCCGGAGTAAACTGAGCGCCGCTCGCAGGTGGTTCAGTCCCTGATCACATACTCGTATTATCCTCCAAGTTTACTGACCCAGTGATGATAGACTTTGCTGAGCTTGGTGAGAGGACGACTCCGTTGTCAAACAAATCTTGTACTTCGCGGTGAAGACGGAAGCAATTTTCGGTGCTATGACCAGTTTATTAATGGTACGCACAGTACTGGGTAGTATCATGACCGGGTGGAAGACGACTGGGGAGAGGCCGAGGCTCGAGGGGTTTAAGATGCCCTTTTTCAGCAAAGATTTGAAGAGCCTTGGACAAAGGCATATAGAGGGCATGGAAGACCCTGCGACCTCGGGGTTGATACTTCGAGGTTTGTGGATTTTTGCTGGGTGCACTAGAAAAAGGGTCGGTAGGTACTGGCTTGGTCTGCTGATCTTTCCCGGGTATAGACTTAGGGTTGGAAGGAACGGTTCTGGTCCGATGGCCCTTCTCCCAATTTTTCCCTTGGCTCGAACTGCCTTCGTTTTGAGTGACGAAAGTGTCATCCACAGTTTTTGCAGCAACTACGAGCACTTGCTGTTTGTTCAGTCCCCTGGCTTTCAAAGCCTCAACAGCCTGCAGAAGTTGTTCATAGGGGTCGATGATTACCTCCACCTTGTTCTTTCCACTTGCCTCAGCTTGGTCAAAGGTTTGGGTCGCTACGTTAGTGCGAAGCCCAGTTGTCGTTGACATGTCATTGCCTATACTTAGGATGGGTTCAGGTTGGCTGAGCTTAATTACAATTCGCCCCAAGAGCGAGGGCTCCTCTGGTGTGAAATTTCTGGCATGTGACATGGTTGATGGCAAAGCCGACATTCCGAATGCTAGATCAGCCACAGCTCTCTGAAGATCGGCGATCATTCCCATTAACTCAAAAGTGGTGGACTTACGGGTTTGAAATGATTGGGGTTCCCAGATTGGATATGCGGTAGGTGCCCTAGACGGGCGTTGCATTTTAACTTTGGTCTCACCGTGCACGACGATTCCCTGGTTTAACACTGCTGCCATGACCACAACTTCTTCTGAACTTTGCGTCATCATGAGTCTGTTGAACTGAGCAGAGGTGATGTGACTGGTGACTAACGGATCAGATGAACTGGTAAGCCTTGACTGGCCTTTCTCCGCCTTGCCTCAGTGAAGGAAAATACTGGCTGCTCTGAACTGAATCTCTGACGCGACAAAGGCTATTAACAGAGGTTCAATGCACCTGGGGGATATCGGAGCCTTCTGAAGCTATAGTTCCATGACTACCCCCTGCAAAAGAAGAAAATAGACAGCATCTTAGCCTGACTTCTCTAGAATAGATATGAGCAAAGCTGAATAACTATATTCTGCCACTGATCACTGTTTCCAAAATTACTGCCCCAAAACTGAATCTGATACCCTCAGGCAAAACTGATTCTCAAACATTAGTGTCCTCAGGCCTGGTACCCGGACTTGCAAACTGATATATGCATTCCTGTAGAGGCACACTCTAAAAGCACATAACAAGCAAATGAGAGCTAAAACACTCCTATGTTAAAGTAGGGTTTCCCTATGCTATTTTGTCAGGAGCTAGGGTTTCACTATGCACACAGTGGTTTCAAACAACCTACAACCGGGTAAGCAACCTATCCTAGTTTGGAATAGTCGCTATGGATTCCGATATGCATTAGGTCAAATGGTCAAAAAGGGTGCCCCGGTAACAACCGGGGTTTGTGTTACCATCGTGACATAGCCCGTAACCGGTCAACCTTATGGCATACAGCCTTAGGCTAACCGTTCAGGAATAGCAGATGGCGAACACGGTGACTTAGGCACACCAATGCAAATGCAATGCAAAGAGACACATAAGTGTGAACAAAACAAGATATCATGAGTTCGAGTCAAGTTCTCTAATTCCCCAGCAGAGTTGCCAGAAACTGTAGACGCGCCCGAGGGCTCCTGAGCTTCGCGCTGCGGAGGCGCGGGATTCGTTTGCTCTTTAGCTACTACAGTTCGGACTCAAATGTCACGGTTCTGAATCTAATCTTACAATGTGCGATATAAGACCGATAAATCACCAAAGAGTCCAAATCTGGCAAATCGTTTTGAAAAACTGATTTTTTAGAAAGAAGTGCCAAACATGGATTGCTTTTCCAGATACAGAGTCGCCACCTAAATATTTTATTTTGGGGGAATTTAGGAAACCCTGACTCGTGCCTAAGGTCACGTGTCCGTCATCACCAAAGTTACCTCGGCTCGGGAACTTGGGTGCGAGAGGGGAAGGTCATACAATGAGCATCCTCGCTTGCCCAATCAAAGATCGGCCTATACTAAGCATGATATCTAGTTTTTGAAAACACATGTACTCTTTTTCCGGTTAATTAGCTAGAATTACTATGTGATGTGTACAGCATACAAGTATAGACTAGATCGCTTAATTTGGAACAGAACATTCCATATTCATTTGTTTGAAAATAGTTTGAAGTTTGCTACTCGCAAGTAGGCTAAATAAGGGATTTTAAAGAATTGTTCTAACTCATGAAACCCAACCTTCATCCACAGGCATTTAGGCAATTATATCAAACAAGCAGTTAGCCTCATGGCAAGCATGCTTTCATGACAACATTAACACACATGCAGTATGCTAAAGCGTAAACACTCACAGTGTACTCCGAGCCAAAACAAAGAACTAGTTAGAAATCATGCATGATCCTAGTTCATGTTTAGATGGCTAATGCAACACATGCGAAATGTTACTAAAATAGGCTCGGCTATTCTAAGAGTGTCATGTGAAATGCAACTTAGTACATGTATTCAAATTGGAATTGAAATACAATGCAGTTAGTATGATGCACAGAGCCCGGTGCATGCAAAACAAATGAATGAATGCACGCATACATAGCATAAGGTATGCTAAATGAAATATGCCCTAGAACTAACTGTTGTAAGCGGTTAAGTAAAAGGGAGAAAGAAATGGGAATTGGAAGACACGCATCACACACACGCACGCTTATTACAACAATGCGTCCTCTTGACAGAGGGACCGAATAAGAAGCTCACTAGCTAATCTAAGCTAATTAAACTAATTATTACAAGACAAACTAATTAACTAATCCTAGTTAACTAATTATTACAAAACAAATTGAAATAGCTAAACGTATTTAACTATTAAAGTAAAAACCAAAGCAAAGCTAGCAATCTAAGCAAGGCAGCTAAGGAAAGTAATAAATCAGGAGCCTCGGATGGAGAGGAATGCATTTAAGCCCGATCGCCTCTTTTGGAAATCCAATGCGATGCCCTGATTTGCCTATGTTTTCAATTGTCCTCAGGGACTTGCGCCAAGCTCCAGAAAGCTGAAACTCCATCTTGGGAAACCTGTGGGAGGATGGCCAACCACTTTTGGTCTTCCAAGCCGCCTGCCGACCACTTTTCTTGCAGAGAGCTGAAAAAAGTGGTCGGCCAGCTAGTTTTTTTGGCTAGTCGACCAGTTGTTGCTGCTGAACTCCAGTTTACTGCAACAGAGAGCAAGAAAGGGCATGGCAATGTATTTGCAAGATATGTGTGCACAACCACCCTGCCTATCATGTCATGAACTCAAGGGAGTGTGGTTCTCGACGCTCGGGCCACCAATCGCGCATTTCAATGCATGATGGCCGAGAGGCGAAGTTGCACAATTTAATGTAAAAATGAATGCACAAGTAAACACATAAAGCTTATAACTCTATCATGTATGATCAAGAGCATCGGCGACCGAGAATTAAGGCACGTTTCATCATTTTAAGTATGAAACGTCCCTCGTTTCTCGTGTTTGGACTAACACTTATTCCAAACACAATGCAACACATAACATGGCATGCACAATGCTATGTAACATGGAATATGTAAAAATGCAATGCAACACAAGCATGCAAATATGCAACATGACTTAAGCATGCAAACATGCAATGCAATACGAACAACCTAACAAGGCTAATAGCATGCATGCACAATGCAATGTAATATAAGCATACACAATGCAAATAACATGGCATATACAATGCGATGAACTACATGGCATACTCAATGCAATGGGCAATATGGCATACACAATGCGATGTGACCTAAGCATATACAATGCAAAGTACATGGCATACACAATGCGATGAACATGGCATACACAATGTGATGTAATGTAAGCATGCAAACAACATGCAATCAAACATGCTCAATGGACTTAAACCAAAAATAGATAGACCTCAGCCACGTCCAAATCAGTGGCCATTGGGATGAAATTAAGGCACATGAAGCATATACAAGCATGCACATGCATTGGCCATTCAACTAGGCTTAAGAGCACAACTCTCAAGAGTGCTCAAGGAGTGATAAAAGTTGAAGTGTAACAACACTAAGTGCACTAAAATTAGGTAAGAAATGATGCCAAATCATTCAAACAAAAGCAAGCATGGCATGCAAAGGTCCTTAAGCATTAAAGCTAACAAAGAGGACTACAAAGGGGGCATGCAATACATGGCAAATAAGCATGAACCAAGCATGGACAAAGCTCAAGCAGGTCCAAACATGGACCAAAACATGCTAAGTTAGGGCCCAAAGGCCTAGGCATGCAAGCATACAAGCTAAGCCATAAAAGAGGCAACAATGCACAACACTCAAAGGCACTTAAAGAGTGAATGAAGTGGGAACATGGCAATGTGATAAGCTCTGAAATGAAGTATTAAATGATGCCAAATCATCTAAATAGCTCAAAGATAGCATGCGTGAGTCAACAAAGCACAAAGCTAGCAAGACCAATTGCATTACAGCTATACAGAGCATGAAGGATATGGCAAAGGCAACCCAAAACAGTCCTAGATCATGCCAAAATGATACTAAAACATGCTTGGAAGGAAGCCAAAACAAGCTAACATGAAGGGCACAAGGCATGATGCATACAAGGCAAATAAGGAGGATTGCACTACACCTATTATGACCAAGCATGAGATGACTTAACCAACAAAAATTAGAGTTATATCATGGCAAAATAACCCTAAATAAGCACTGAAATGAAGGCTTGCAAGCTAAGACATGAAGGCATACGCAATGGTTCATGTTAAGGCATAAAGGGGCAAACCCTCCAACGCATTGAATGAGTGATAAATGCAAGTGCATGAGCATGAAACATGAACTGAAATCACATAATAAATGATGCCAAATCATTGAAATAGGCCAAGTAAAGCATGCCAATGGACTTGATGCACAAAGCTAACAAGCTAGGTCGAACCACGACTATACAAAGCAAAGCATGCATTGTCAAAACAACCAAAAACAAAGCTAAAGCATGTTAAAACATGGACAAAAGCTTCATGAAGTTAAGCCAAAAGCATGCTAAAATGACATGCTAAAACATGAGACATGTTAGGCTATTTCAAGAAAATGAACTACAAGTGCATGGAGCATGCAAGGGCTAATCAAACCTACCCAAAATAGAGTCATGACATGGAAAAACATCACTAAAAACATGTTGAAATGGAAAGAAAACAAGCTAGACTAACATGCTACTTCATGAAGCATACAAGACTAGTTTGTGTGATTTACACTATAGGTGTATTATGCATGCAAGGGATGACCAAACCAAGAAAAAACAGTGGTAAGCCTCAGCAAAATAACCACAAACACATATTAAGACACGGCCAACACAAGCTTAAAACACATGCTCAAACATCAGGCATATATGGCAAGTATTCAAAATACAAGGAGAGGGGATGACCCTGCTCTCATTTAAGACTCCAAAACCACCTTTCCACCACTAAAAATCCTTTGGCTTTCAGTGGTAGAAAGGTCATGCAAAGGCTACAACAAGAGCCTAAAGGGATGGCTCAAAACAAGGCCTAACAAGGCCTAAGAGGGAGTAAATCACCCCAACGAAAAAGTGACCTTAAGAAAACTTTTTAAGCATGCAAAAACAGAACTTTTTTCAGTTTAGTGTTAAGCTTAAAACAGCATGCAAAAGGATCCAAAAACTTAAGCAAGAATGGGGGTTTTAAGGGTTAGAATCTCACCCTTGATGGCCTAACAAGGCCTAAAGGGAGTAAATCACCCCAAACGAAAAAGTGACCTTAAGAAAACTTTTTAAGCATGCAAAAACAGAACTTTTTTCAGTTTAGTGTTAAGCTTAAAACAGCATGCAAAAGGATCCAAAAACTTAAGCAAGAATGGGGGTTTTAAGGGTTAGAATCTCACCCTTGATGACCTTCTTTATAACTGCAACTCCAGCAGGTTTTTCAAGCTCAAACTAACCCAGGTTTTTCAAGCTCAAACTAACCCAAGAACACCAAAACTAGCTCCTAAGCACATCAGTAGCAAAAGGATGGTGTTTGAGTGTGTGTTTGTGTGTTAAAGTAAGACAAAATCACACTTTAAGGCTCAAAAATGAAGAACCAAGGCAAAATAGATACAAAGCTATATGTATAACTTCAATCCCTAATTTTTTTGACCTTTGAGGGGGGAGGAGGAGCCTCCCTCTTATAGAAACAAAAAGCTAAAGCTTCTCTAAGAGGCTTAGGGCCAAAGCAATCCCTTCATACACGTGTATGGAGGATGATCTCAGTGCCCTCCAGCCGTGCTAGCTGGAGGAAAATATCTCCAAAAAGGTGACAAAAAGCAGCCGACCACGTAAAGTGGTCGGTCAGCTACTAAGTGGTCGGCCGACCACTTTAAGTGGTCTCCCAGAGTAAAAAGTGGTCGGCCATGGTGGGAGAGGGTCCAGAGGATGAAAGCAAGCAAGTGGTGTGGTGGCCGACGACTTTTGATGGTCCAAAGATCAGGGCGACCAGTTGTCAAACTAGAAAACCGGCTGACAGGAACGAAAAGTGGTCTCCAAGGGGAAATACTGGTCTTCCACCCTTGTACCACCTTCCAAAGAAGGAAAACAAGGTTTGTACCCAAAACAAACCAAAACGGATGCAAGACGAGAGTTCGGGAGGCAAAGCGCGCAGCCGGGAGCCTCGAAAACTAGCTGACAAGCACCAAAAGTGGTCTCCGACCAAAAAAGTCGTCTCCCAAACCACAGTGGCCCTCTAGGCCAAGAAAACAAGGTGTGGTTCAAAAACCATGCCAAACGGAGAACGTTAAGCAGTCCCGAGACAAGGCGCGCGGAGGAAGGCTCCAAAAACCAGAAACTGGTCTCCAAACGGAAAAAGTGCCCTACGACCACAAAAAAGTGGTCTACAACCACAAAAGAGTGGTCTACAAGACCTCTCCCTCGCTCAGGCAAGGAAAACGAAGCTTGGTCTGCAAACTGAGCCGAAGCACAAAGAGTTCAGAGGCTCGGAGGCAAGGCTCTTAGCCGAAACACTGAAACCTCGAAATGAGCACAACATGCACCATCACGGAGCGCTCAATCGATGACGTCTGAGTCTTAAGGTGGGTCAAAATGGGGTGTCTACACCACCTTGTTTTCAAACAAGTGGAACACCGTAGGCCTATATTTGCTGA
Source organism: Camellia sinensis (assembly GCF_004153795.1). Lineage (NCBI taxonomy): Eukaryota > Viridiplantae > Streptophyta > Magnoliopsida > Ericales > Theaceae > Camellia > Camellia sinensis. Next base: position 1,327,859 of record NW_021024834.1, on the reverse strand, counting down.
GCACCCTAGTGACCCTTCCACGGATTCATTTTTATGACTAGGGTGAAGCTGGCATCGCCACACTATATGGCTACATGAGCTCGACCTCCCGTCTGAGAGGGGACTTAATTAGAGGCTACTGGCGAGCCTGAGAGGTACACATCTCAGTTCCCTCTTTGCACTTTACATTTTCTGTTTTATATTTGTTCAACACCTATGCTTTCTGCTTTGTAGTTTCTACATCTGTTCATACACTGTGCTTTCTGTTTTGCACTTTCTGTATTTGTTCATACACTATATTGATCACATATTGCTGCATTTTCTCCACAGCTATGGGTGTATGCATATTTTCTGACTCTGGCACCGGAGCCTGTAGAGGAGCTTCTAGTGGCAGTCCTCTACTCACGGAGATATGATAGCCGACTCCAGCGTAGGACCCGTGAGCCCTTCACATTCTTCAGGCGTTACTTCGACACAGAAGCTGCCTATGAGGTAACCTGAAACACAGTCATTTTCGCTTTAAAACTATTCTGATTCACATTTAGCAACTAACAGCGACTAATAATCTATACAACCTTTATTTATAGATCACGTGGCAGCCATGGGCCTTGATGCCAGCCGGAGTTCGGGACCAGTATACCGGGGCCTGGGACACCTCCCACTATCGTATTCTACTTGAGGGCCCAGTTTGTCAGGCTTGGTTCTTAGGCCAGTGGTTCGTGCGCCAAATTGTGGCCCTGCCTAACCCGATCATTCCAATGGTTGCGCCAGAGTCCATGCGATCAGCAGATGGCCTATCTGTTGAGGAGGTCATCCAGTTTATGGTAGGCCTGCCGACTACTTCCGAGTAGAGGGTGACTATGAGGTCTTTATCTAGACGCATCTAATTCCACCCATGATCGATGCTCATGGAGCTGAGGAGATGAGAGCTCCTGCTGCGTGAGACGTGCCCAAAGTGACCCGAGTGACCAGGGCCTGTAGTAAAGGGGCTTCCCAGGTGAGGCAGAGGACTAGTTGGCCAGAGCTTCCTACTACACCGACATGCTGGTGGCATACCGGGGAGGCTTAATAGGTCCTGATTGAGTCTGCAGCGGCTAGGCACGAGCTTCTCAGGGTTCAAGGCCCGACTCAGGTATGAACCACACTTTATATTTACACTCCACATTTCATTTCAAATATGTTTACTGTGAACACTGATCATTCAAATACATTTGCAAGCATCCATGGAGTACATAGGAGGCGCTCTCGAGCTGATAGCCTCATTGATGGGGATGGTACAGAGGAGAGAGACGTTGCTTGGTTTTCATGGTATCCCGGTATGTTCTTCAGTTTGCACTCCAGGAATCAAATTTCCACTAACACACTGACACTGATATTTCAGCTAAAAACTTACCAAAACTGCACTGATACACCGTATCTGACACACTGCACTCACACACTATATCTACTTTTTGCATACACTCATTTTGTATACTATGCTTGTATCTGATACACATATTGTGGCTGATATGTGACAGATGTCTTTTTAGATCCCACCCATACCGATGGCACCAGCGGCAGCTGCAGCACCTACACTGGCAGTACCTCCTTCGGCAGTAGGGAGGAGAGAGAGGCAGGCTCCAGCACATGGCCGAGGTAGAGCTAGGGGCATCCGAGATGAGAGCGGTCCTTCAGAGCCCATTTTGAGTGATGATGATGCTGAGACGAGCGACTCTGAGGAGGTAGCAAGTCAACATTCGAAGTCATTTGAGAGTGGAGATGATGCTAGCTCGGGGTTCCGAGAGTGGAGGTGACGCCAAGGAGGGCGGAGATGACACCGGCTCGGATTTTGGTTCAAATTATGCTTCGGACAGCGGCGCTGATGGAGATGGTGCCCAGAGTCTTCTCCTCCAAGGAAGAGGATGAAGAGGGCCTCTAGCGCACGAGGCTACCAGCACTGAGTTTTTGTATTTTCTCCTAGTGTTTTTTTTGTTTATAGCATTAGCACATTGTAGCTTCAGCAGGTGTTATTTTCTTTAAAACTTGTACTCCCCTTTTGTAAAAACCATGATCAAAATAAAAAAACAATTTTTATGAAAAAGTGTTGTAGTTTGCATCATGAGCACCACATAGCGTGGAATGGACATGGAATCGATTTGGCCAAGATAACACTCCTGATTGAAACAAAATCATAATTGGGTAATGAACCGACCAACAACTAAAATACGAAAAGCAATATGTAACTCGATAAACAAAACAACATACAACTTGATAAAGCAAAAGCAATGCAACAATAACTTAAATACAAATAATAAACTTGCTAAAACCGAAAAGACTCAAAACAAGACCTTAAAACACTCGAATATCAAAACAAAACATATGCTTCTAGCATTGCCCAACACACAGGTGGACAGCAGGTCTGAGTGAAAGACTACCGGCCACAAATAGGGGTTGCTGGCCACATGCCGGCCATGAGAGGTGTAGCCACCGGCTACCTGCTGGCCACCTGCCAGCCATCAATGTGAAAGACCTCCAGATTGTTGACACCTAGCTTCCATTCACTGCCCTGTCTTCTACAAAAGGTTAAGCTTCGTGGTTTCTTTATTTCAGCTACGAATTCTTCACAAATGGAGCCAGTTTTTGATGAAAAACTCTCGGATTTGGATTGCGACTGTAGACGGCTCGGAAAAGGTGAATTTCTGGGATTTTAACATAAATGCACTTTTCCCACTGAGCCGTTCTCCACTTTGTTTTTCGTTCCTTCATGCTGCGGCTAGATGTTGGAACCTGATTACGCATGTCTTTAGCTTCGGGGGACAAAAGATATGCCCGACAATCAAAGAATTTCAGGAACTAATGGAATCCCGGCGCGATGAGGAAATCATACCTCAGCCCTGTTTTGGCCACATCCAAGCTCTGGGACGGGTGTGTGGGCTCACTCTACATGAGGCTCAATCTTTGGTTCACAACGGAGAACTGCTATTTCCATCCTGATTCACAGATTTTCTGACGTTGGTGATTGAGGTAACCTTCTTTTGCGGGGTTTTCGGCAACACGCCCTTTGCTTATATATGATGGCTCATTTCCTTCTAGCCCCTAGTTTTGGCGGGTCTAGAATTCGATTCATCAAAGTGGCACAAGGCCTGAAAGAAGGCAAGAGTTGCATTAGCTTGGTGCTGGCCGAGACTTTGATGGGTTTAGATGCCTTCCATTGGCGAGAGACTATCAAATTCACAAGGAGTCCACTACTTCTTCAGGTAATATTTCCCACCCTTTCTTATATGCGTTTCTCACATCACTCTGCACTCATGCTCTGTTTTACTTTCCAAGCCCTTTTTTCACTTTTCTCTCAACATACATCTCTCTATTCTTTAATCTCTCTTTTATTTCATCCCTCCCGAGGCGTAGCTTATGGACAAGCTGAGGGTAGTGGACTCTTGCCCTGCATACTCAACTCGAGCATACTTCTTTCGGCAACAACTAGTGGATTTACCCAATGAGGGGTGGTAGTGCCACTGGATGTGCAACATGTCTGCTGCTAACATTGCTTGGCGTTGCCCCTAGCTTAAGCTGATCGAAATAAGCTACAACATGACCCGGCAACCTGGTGTTCAGCTGAATGGCCTTACATACTGTGTATTCTACTTTCCTTTCCGATTCAAACGTTAGTTTGGACATGATCAGACTCAGCCAGATGAGGGGGTAGAATACCCAGTTTCATTCCCCATCTGAGGTTCACATTTGGCTAGGTACCTCACTGCTTGGAGGACAAGAGAACTTCTGGCCCCTGTCCCTAGTTTTAGCTGCGCCCTTTCGGGCGAGTGCCAGGCTTGGCTCGAGAATGAGGCACAAACCGGGCCCACTTTGGCATCAAAAGCTTCCACAAGCACGAGCGGGGGACACAGGAGCACCTGACTCATCTATGACCCTAGTTTATTGCTTTGATCTTTCTTTTCAACTTTTTTTTTTTTTGGTAATAAGAGCAACTTTGATTTACATCGAGAGTTGGAGAACTTTGTATTGAAATCAATGAAATTAAAGTTGTGAGCACTGCAAATTTTCCTTTTGGTCCAAAAATGGTCCAAGTTGTAAAAGGTAAAATTTGAACAAAATCAACTTTTATCAAAACTTTTCAAAAAAAGGATCACCACTTGGCACATATGGAATCAATCCTCGAGATGTACAACCCTGAATCCAATGATCACAAATTCCCCCTTGATTAAACAGCATTGCTCAGCATTGTAACCAGCTCTTCTGCTTAGAGTAAAGATCACAACCAAACTCTCAAATGAAGAATGAACAAAGATGACCTGATCAGACACACGGACAGGACAGTTGCGTTGGAGGTATTTATGGCCGGACTTCAGGATGAAGTTGCCTACATATCCCAAAGATGGGAATTAGGCCTTACGTAGTTCGGTTCGGGTTCACTCAAGTATTAACACTCTCTTTTTGCACTCAGACTTTTGCCAAGGCTGCCCTTTAGGGTTTTCAACCTTGCAAGCTCAGTTTTCTTTAATTTTAATTTTTTGTGCTCTAAGTTTTGCCTAGGTCGCCCATCGGAGTTTTCGACCTAGTGAACCTCTCAGGGATAGTATTTCTTCAACTTGTCCACGTTGATCGGTTGGGAAAATTCTAGGCCATCCAGGTCCATAAGAATAACAGCTTCACCCGACCAGATAGTTTTGATGATGTAAGGACCAGTCCAATTGGGCCTGAACTTGCCCTAGGGTCATGGATGGGAGCTCGGTTGTCTTTTAGCACCAAATCCCCCTCTTTGAGATTCTGGGACTTAACCTTCTTGTTAAAAGCCCTAGCAATCTTGCATTGATAACCCTGAACATGGTACAATGCTTTCATTCTTCTCTCATCAAACAACATCAGTTCTTTAAACATGCTTTGCTGTCAGTCCACCTCTGCTATTTAACACTCAGCGATAACTCATAGCGACGGGACTTCTATTTCGATTAGCAGAATAACTTTCATCCCATAGACAAAAGAGTAAGGAGTTGCCCCTGTAGACGTCCGGAATGAAGTTCTATAGCCCCAGAGTGCAAACGACAATTTGTCTAGCTAGTTCCTATAGGTCTCAACGATCTTCTGCAAATATGCTTGATGTTCTTGCTGGCAACCTTAACAGCTCCGTTGGTTTGCGGCCGGTATGTAGATGACTTATGGAAAGCCATGCTTCATTTCTCCAACAAGTCTATCACTTTTTTCTTGAAATAGGAGCCATTATTTGAAATGATCTCATTTAGGACCCCATAATGGCAAATGATTTTGTTTCGGATGAACTTAGCCACATGCGTTGCTTTCAACACTGTATAAGACTGAGCTTCCACCCACTTTGTGAAGTAATCAATTGCCACCAGAATGTACTCATGCCCATTCGACCCTTTTGGTGTGACTGCGCTGATGACATCAATTCCCCAGACTGAAAAAGGCCATGGTAAAGTCATGTTGTACAGCTTCGACGGAAGGATGGTCATGTGAGTGGCATGAATTTGGAATTTGTGGCGTCGCCGAACAAAACCAATACAATCCTACTCCATGGTAGACCAATAGTAACCTTGCTTGCGAATCTTCCGAGCTAACATTACTCCGTTCATATGCGCTCCGCACTCTCTCCCATGGATGGCCTCCATTAGGCGCTTTGATTCCTCTGCTGTGACACACAGCTTGTGCATTCCCAGATGACCTCTCTTGTACAGTTTACCTCTGTAGATGATAAATTGGATGGCCATCCGCCGTATTGCCCTCTTGTCTTTGGCATTTGCCCCTCGTGATAACCTTGTTCCGTATTATGCTAATTGATCTTAATTATGAATGTGATTATGTGTTTAGTATGATTTTGTGTGCCATCTATATGAATATATGTGGTTTTGAATTTCTATCTGCTCACCGTAGGAAAATCTGTTTCATTTTCTGCTTTAGAAATTAAATTGAAAGCCCTATTGGCCACAAAATCCGAAATTGACTACGCCATTGTGATTAGCGTAATTTTTACAGCCTATAGTGAAATTTGATTGAAAATTGATTCGGATCAAAATAATTAGATTCAGAACGATTAATTAAGTGCCATTACTTGGCTATAATCAAATTTGATTAAGAGGGGCTATACAAAGGGCCAATATACACTTATAATCATTTTGTTGGAGCTCAAATCAGATTTTGCTCTCTCTAGAGAGAGAGAACCAAACATAGAGTGAGAGAGGGAGCTCAAATTCAAGGTTTGATCAAGAGGCTTGAGAATCTTGAAGATAAACTCAAGAATTTACCATAATTTGGAAGATTTGGGCCGCTAGGTGGGTAAATTCATGGATTTTAGTTTGTAACTATGTGAATTCAAAGTTGAATGATGATCAAGAACATGAATTGACATGAAATTGAAGAATTTAAAGCTTATATGTACCTGCATGTAAGAATTTGCTATGAATTTGCATAAGCGAGCATGTAATATGTTGATTATGAGAAATTGAGCATTTAATCATACATGCAAGCATGGTTTTGTAGAGCTTCATGATCGTAGACACCATTGGTGTCATTTAAAATGGAATTGGAGTAAAAAATAAGCATGCATGCATAATCCAAGGAGTTTATGGAGTTTAAGTATATGTATATTGAAATTGAATTTTGAAGCTATGTGTTTTGTCGTGATGAATTAAGGGTTGAATCATGATTTTAAGCAATTGGCCTCATATTGCTTGCGTACTAATGTTGTACAATGCGTTTCCCTGTTTTTGAGCCAAAATCATGTGTTTGAACATCGAATTTGAACATCAAGAACAGTTCTGGAAAACCCAAATTTTGGCATGTCCGCTCGAGCGGGGAAGGTGCTGCTCGAGCGTGGAATGCGAGCTCCCAGAATATTTTGCAGTCATTGATGTCCACTCGAGCGGTGAAGTTCACACTTGAGCGAGGAGCTATGTAGAGTGACCTTCAGCTTGAGAGCCGGACTTCCCGCTCGAGCGTAAAAATGAGGTAACCAGTACTTTTGCAGACCTAATGGGTCCGCTCGAGCGGGAAAGTCCACGCTCGAGCGGGGAACCCTATTTCAGAAATTTTGTAAAAGTCTTATGTGTTTCATTCTCCGTTCTCTTTCATTTCTAAGCCCTCTTAGGCATGCATTGAGCATTATGAATGAATTAAAAGGATAAGAGGGAAGCCTAAGAGGGATGTATGAATTAAGAACGGATTGAATCATTTGTGACCCATATGTGTTATGTAATGTGTAGGGTCGAGCTCAAGGGTGAATCCACTGGCAGAACATTGTGAGTAATATCTTAATAAAGATATTTTGAATTATGTTATTTTTCCAATTGCTTATTTTCCTATAAGTCTTATAGGTTCGTTAATTTGAATTGTGGACAAATGTTTGCTAAGCCAAATGGTTGGGCCAAAGGCCAGTCTGATATGAATGAAAGAATGTATGCGCCAAAGGCCAGTCTGACATGAATAAAAGAATGGTTGGGCCAAAGGCCAGTCTGACATGAATGAAAGAATGGTTGGGCTAAAGGCCAGTCTGACGTGAATGAAAGAATGGTTAGGCCAAAGGCTAATCTAACGCGAATGAAAGAATGGTTAGGCCAGAGGCCAGTCTGGCATGAATGAAAAAATGAATGGGTTAAAGGCCAGTCCGACATGAACAAAAGAACGGATGGGCCGAAGGCTGTTTGACATGAAAGAAAGATAAATTGGCCAAAAGCCGTTTGACATGAATGGATTGGGCCCGACGCCGTCAGATGTGTTTGGAACCGCAGTTACTTGACCTATATATATATATATATATAGACTAGATAGAAATATGAATTGCGCCAAGGCCGTTTGGTGCATGTCGTTCCAAATACTGTTCATGTATCTTCTTTATTTGATATTATTCACTAGGCTTTCACTCACGCTGATTCATGTGTCTGTAGGTGAACCAAGGGAGGTCCAAACCCAGCCTCAGTGAAGTTTGTGAGAAACGGTCAAGGTTTTGAAAAGTCAGCCCATACGTCTCACACACGAGACTTGTTCTCGCCTTTTTACTATTTTACTATATTTTGTCATGTTGGCGAGAACTTTGGATTACGATTGTGTATAGTTTTGATCGGCTAACTTAGATTTGAATGATCCTATATGTACAGAACTTTATGTTATTACATATTCTGATGTGAGTTATTAGCATGCATATGTATGGATTGTTATGACGTGCCATGTAAGCACTGCTCTATGGACAAAAGTTTGAAATTGCTTCTGTATGGCCCCCCTTAACTCTGTTAAAACATATCTGATTTGGTTTAAGGCCGTAGGTAATCTCGTGATTACTGGCTGGTTATGTCCTTAACCCGTGGGGACGGGTTCTGGTCATGACAGAGTGGTATCAGAGCACGAGTTAATAACTCACACACTTGTCCAAAAGAGCAATAAGCGTCTACAAAAGATCTAAGATGCATTCATGTGATAAGTATGAATCTGAAAGCATCAAGAATACGCTTAAATGTTTTGATCTAAACGATTATGTGTTATAAGTTTGTGATTTGCTTGCATTGCAAATTATTTGAATATGTATGCTCTTTAGTAAATGCATACCTGTGAATCTTTTGTGTAAAGTATAATGCAAGTTTAATAAGATGGTGAGAACAAGAGGTGGTGAGATAGAGGAGTCTTCTACTGCTAGAATGGATAGAATGGAAAGACTGATTCAGGAAATGGCAGAGACATTGAGGCAACAACAGCAATGGCAACAACAGTGGCAACAACCACACCCTCTACCTCCTTCTCCAGTACTACCTGTACAGGATAACCAAAATGATGACTGAACAATAGCTCTCACCAAAGAGTTTAAGAAAATGAAGCCACCATAGTTTCATGGAGGATTGGATCCGCTAAAAGCCGAAGCATGAGTTCTCAGCATCGAAAAGCTATTCGAAGTGTTCCCTTGTTCGGAGACACAGAAAGTACTTTTAGCCACCTTTATGCTAGAAGATGAGGCATGAAGATGGTTGATGTTAATGCGTGAGAATCATAAAGATGTTGACTGGGCCAAATTTCTGGAAGTTTTCTATGATAAGTACATCCCTTAATGTGTCCGTGACAGGAAAGTGTCGAAGTTCATGGAACTAAAACAAGACAACATGACAGTGGCTGCGTATGAGGCCAAATTCACTGAATTGGCCAGGTTTGTACCACATATGATTGATACTGATTATAAGAAAGCGAGGCATTTTGAAGGTGGGCTTCGAACCGACATTTTAGAAAGGGTGAATGCCTTGAAGCTGGAAACCTATATCGGGGTGCTAGACAGGGCCATAATATCAGAGGCTAACATAGCCAGACAGGCTAAGTCAACAACAGACTGGAAAGGTAGTAAAAGACAAGGCTTCTTTTCAAAGAAGAAATTTTTGAAGAAGCAAAATACGGGCTCCTTAAGTACTTCGAATTCTTCTGGAGAAACATCTCCTATGTGCAATATTTGCAGTAAAAGGCATCGTGGGGTTTGTTACCGTGTGTCAGGAGCTTGTTTTAAATGTGGTAAACGAGGGCATACGGCCAGAGAATGTAATCAGAGCAGTGGGAAGTTAGTTGTTAGCTCTACTGCATCGATCCCAAAACCGGGAAATACTATGAGATCTGCTACCACCGGAGATACCGTGAGGCAAGGGGGAGTTTTCGCGATTGTTTCAGGCGATACACGGAATGCTAACACAGTTGTCTCAGGTACTATTTCTATATGTAATCAGGATACTTTTGTGTTAATTGACTCCGGATCAACACACTCTTTTGTGACATGTGCATTTGCATCTAGACTTAGTAGACCTCTAGAATTATTGCCATATCTGCTATGTGTATCTGCTTCATCCGGGGAATCTGTATTGTGTGAATCTATATATCGATTTTGTAACATGCGTATTGAGGATTCCATCATATATGTAGATTTGTTGCCCTTGAACTTTAGACATTTCGATGCGATTTTGTGTATGGATTGATTAACCAAATATTGTGCCACCATTGATTGTGTGATAAAACGGGTTGTATTCAAACCACCAGAACATAGAGAAATTGTGTTTGTGGGTAACGGGGTAGTACCTCCACCTTATTTAATATCTGCAATGAAGGCATGTAAATTAATCAGGAAAGGGTGCCAGGGTTATTTGTGTTATGTGTTGTCTGAACAATCCGTGAATGTTGAAATGAGCAGTATCCCTATTGTTAGAGAATTTCCAGATGTGTCTCCAAATGAATTACCAGGGGAATTGGTGGATAGGGAGATAGAGTTTACGATTGAGATTATGCCAGGCACCCAGTCTATTTCTAAAACTCCCTACCGGATGGCTGTTGCTGAAATGAAAGAACTGAAAGAATAGTTGCAAGACCTGTTTGACAAAGGGTTTATCCGACTTTGCACTTCACCATGGGGTGCACTAGTGTTGTTTGTGAAAAAGAAAGATGGAACCTTGCGTTTGTGTATCGACTATCAAGAATTGAACAAGATAACAATAAAGAATAAATATCCCATACCTCGTATTGATGGCCTGTTAGACCAGTTGCAGGGATCACAAGTGTTTTCCAAAATTGATTTGAGATTTAGGCATCATCAATTGAAAGTGAAAGCGGAAGATGTGGAGAAAACCACGTTTCGAACAAGGTATAGCCATTATGAATTTCTTGTTTTGCCATTTGGGATAACTAATGCTCCGGCAGCGTTTATGGACTTAATGAACAAAATTTTTAAAACCTACCTTGATGAATTTGTTGTGGTTTTTATTGATGACATTTTGATATACTCCAAGAATAGACTTGAACATGAACATCATTTGAGAACTGTCCTGCAAACACTTAGAGAAAAGAAATTATTTGCTAAACTAAAGAAATGTGAATTCTAGTTAGACGAAGTAATCTTTCTAGGGCATGTGATCAACAAGGAGGGAATATCAGTGGACTCGCAGAAAATAGAGGCGATTGTGAATTGGCCTACGCCGACAAATGTGACAGAAGTCCACAGTTTCATGGGCTTAGTCGGGTACTACAGGAGATTTATGAAGGATTTCTCAAAAAGAGCTGTACCTCTTACCCAACTGACACGCAAAGGGTAGCCATTTGAATGGAACGGTGAAAGAGAATCTGCCTTTCATGAATTGAAAATGAGATTGACCACCGCACCAGTTCTAACGTTGCCATCAGGTACAGAAAACTTTGTAATTTTCAGTGATGCATCTTATAAAGGTTTGGGTTGTGTATTAATGCAGAATGGAAGGGTAATTTCCTATGCCTCCCGGCAGTTGAGGCCACATGAGAAGAACTACCCAACACATGATTTAGAATTGGCCGCAGTTGTTTTTGCCTTAAAAATCTGGCGGCATTATTTGTATGGGGCAAAGTGTGAAGTCTACAAGGATCACAAAAGTCTGAAATACTTCTTTACACAGAAGGAGTTGAACATGCGACAGAGGAGATGGCTTGAACTGATAAAAGACTATGATCTTGAGATTCAGTATCACCCCGGGAAAGCTAATACAGTCGCTGATGCCTTGAGCAGAAAATCAACGAGGAGTATGGCTTGTTTGCTTACTAAACAAAAAGAAATCTTGCAAGATTTTGAGAAGTCTGAAATTGAAGTGGCATTGTGTGAACAGGGCGGATTGATAGCCATTATTTCAGCCGAACCGTCAATCATTGATGAGATTAAACAGAAACAAAAAGGGGATGAATTCCTCAAGAAAGTGATTGATGAATTTGAGACAAGTCCGAAAGCGGAATTCAGCATTGAAAGCGAAGTGTTGAGGTTTCGAAACCGAATGTGTGTCCCAGATATTTTGGAGCTAAAGAAAAGAGTTCTAGATGAAGCTCACAAGTCAGTATTTGCTATGCATCCGGGCAATAACAAAATGTATCGGGATTTGAAACAAAGCTATTGGTGGCCCAAAATGAAGAAAGAAATTGCAGAATATGTGTCCAAGTGCCTTCAATGTCAACAAGTTAACGCTGAACATCAGAAGCTAGGCGGTCTGCTACAACCCCTTTCTATTCCTGAATGGAAGTGGGAACATGTGACTATGGATTTTGTTGTTGGTCTGCCCCGAACACCTCGAGGTATGGATTTCATTTGGATTGTAGTTGATAGACTAACTAAATCTGCACATTTTCTACCGGTTAGAACTACATTTAATGCTTATAGGCTGGCTACAATATATGTTGATGAGATTGTCCGTTTATACGGAGTTCCGGTATCTGTTGTGTCGGATAGAGATCCGAAATTTGTATCTAGATTGTGGAAGAGTTTTCAGGAAGCTATGGGGACAGAACTGAGATTTTGTATTGCATTCCATCCACAGACAGATGGGCAATCAGAACGGACCATACAGACATTAGAAGATTTGCTGAGAATGTGTGCCTTGGATTTTCAGGGGAGTTGGGAAGACTATTTGCCACTAGCAGAGTTTGCATACAATAACAGCTTCCACTCCAACATCAGTATGGCACCATACGAGGTTTTGTATGGTTGAAGGTGTAGATCACCAATTTGTTGGACAAAAGTCAGGGATAGAGCTTTACTTGGGCCTGAAATTGTGCAAGACACTTCTGAGAAGATCAAAACTATTCAGCAAAGGCTCAAAACAACTCAGGACTGACAAAAGAATTACGCAATTGTTCGAAGGAGACCTCTTGAGTGTGAGGTTGGTGACCATGTGTTCATCCGTGTGACTCCAATGAAAGGCCAAGTCAGGTTTGGAAAGAAGGGTAAGTTGTCGCCTCGTTACATTGGGCCGTTTCAAATTCTGGAAAGGCTTGGTCCAGTTACTTATCGAGTCGCTTTGCCACTGGGATTCGAACAAATCCATAATGTGTTTCATGTATCAATGTTGAGGCATTATCTTTGAGACCCGTTTTATGTCATTGATTATCACCGGGTAGCTCTTGATGAAAATATGGAGTACGCCGAATGGCCGGAACGAATCATTGATCGGCAAGTGAGACAATTGAGAAGCAAGTCCATCCCAATGGTGAAAGTGGAATGAAAAGAACACTACGGGATGGATGCCACATGGGAAAAAGAGGATGAAATGCGTCTACACTATCCACATTTGTTTCTCGATAAAGGTAAAATAAGTTTGGAGGACCAAACTTCCTAAAGGGGGGAAGACTGTGATAACCCTGTTCTGTATTATGTTAATTAATCTCAATTATGAATGTGGTTGTGTTTGGTATGGATTTGTGTGCCATCTATATGAATATATATGGTTTTGAATTTCTATCTGCTCACTGTAGGAAAATCTGTTTGATTTTCTCCTTTAGAAATTAAATTGAAAGCCTTATCGGCCACAAAACCCGAAATTGACTACGCCATTGTGATTAGGGTAATTTTTACAGCCTACGGTGAAATTTAATTGAAAATTCATTTGGATCAAAATAATTAGATTCAGAACAATTAATTAAGTGCCATTACTTGGCTATAATCAAATTTGATTAAGAGGGGCTATATAAAGGGCCAATATACACTTACAACCATTTTGTTGGAGCTCAAATCAGATTTTGCTCTCTAGAGAGAGAGAGAGAACCGAACTTAGAGTGAGAGAGGGAGCTCAAATTCAAGGTTTGATCAAGAGGCTTGAGAATCTTGAAGATAAACTCAAGAATTTACCATAATTTGGAAGATTTGGGCCGCTAGGTGGGTAAATTCATGGATTTTAGTTTGTAACTATGTGAATTCAAAGTTGAATGGTGATCAAGAACATAAATTGACATGAAATTGAAGAATTTAAAGCTTATATGTACGTGCATGTAAGAATTTTCTATGAATTTGCATAAGCTAGCATGTAATATGTTGATTATGAGAAGTTGAGCATTTAATCATACATGCAAGCATGGTTTTGTAGAGCTTCATGATCATAGACACCATTGGCGTCATTTCAAATGGAATTGGAGTAAAAAATAAGCATGCATGCATAATCCAAGGAGTTTATGGAGTTTGAGTATATGTATATTGAAATTGAATTTTGAAGCTATGTGTTTTGTCGTGACGAATTGAGGGTTGAATCATGATTTTAAGCAATTGGCCTCATATTGCTTGTGTACTCATGTTGTACAATGTGTTTCCATGTTTTTTAGCCAAAATCATGTGTTTGAAGCCTTTGAACATCGAATTTGAACATCAAGAACAGTTCTGGAAAACCCAGATTTTGGCATGTCCGCTCGAGAGCCGGAATGCGAGCTCCCAGAATATTTTGCAGTCATTAATGTCTGCTCGAGCGGTGAAGTTCACACTTGAGCTGGGAGCTATGTAGAGTGACCTTCAGCTCGAGAGCCGGACTTCTCGCTCTAGCGTAAAAATGAGGTAACCAGTACTTTTGTAGACCTAATGGGTCCGCTCGAGCGGGAAAGTCCACGCTCGAACGGGGACCCCTGTTTCAGAAATTTTGTAAAAGTCTTCTGTGTTTCATTCTCCGTTCTCTTTCATTTTTAAGCACTCTTAGGAATGCATTGAGCATTATGAATGAATTAAAAGGATAAGAGGGAAGCCTAAGAGGGATGTATGAATTAAGAACGGATTGAATCGTTTGTGAACCATATGTGTTATGTAATGTGTAGGGTCGAGCTTAAGGGTGAATCAACCAGCAGATCACTGTGAGTAATATCTTAATAAAGATATTTTGAAGTATGTTATTTGTCCAATTGCTTATTTTCCTATAAGTCTTATAGGTTCATTAATTTGAATTGTGGACAAATGTTTGCTATGCCAAATGGTTGGGCCAAAGGCCAGTCTGACATGAATGAAAGAATGGTTTGGCCAAAGGCCAGTCTGACCTGAATGAAAGAATGGTTGGGCCAAAGGCCAGTCTGGCACAAATGAAAGAACGAATGGGCCAATGGCCAGTCTGACATGAACGAAAGAACGGATGGGCCGAATGCCGTTTGACATGAAAGAAAGATAAATGGGCCCAAGGCCGTTTGACATGAATGGATTGGGCCCGATGCCATATGATATGTTTGGAACCGCAGTTACTTGACCTATATATATAGACTAGATAGAAATATGAATTGGGCCCAAGGCTATTCGGTGCATGTTGTTCCAAATACTGTTCGTGTATCTTCTTTATTTGATATTATTCACTGGGCTTTTGCTCATGCTGATTCATGTGTCTGTAGGCGAGCCAAGGGAGGTCCAAACCCAGCCTCAATGAAGTTTGTGAGAAATGGTTAAGGTTTTGAAGAGTCAGCCCATACGTCTCATGCACGAGACTTGTTCTCGCCCTTTTACTATTTTGCTATATTTTGTCACGTCGGCAAGAACTTTGGATTACGGTTGTGTATAGTTTTGATCAGTTGACTTAGACTTGAATGATCCTGTATGTACAGAACTTTATGTTATTACATATTCTGATGTGAGTTATTAGCATGTATATGTATAGATTGTTATGACGTGCCATGTAAGCACTACTCTATGGACAAAAGTTTGAAATTGCTTCCGTATGGCCCCCCCTTAACTCTGTTAAAACATATCTGATTTGGTTTAAGGCCGTAGGTAATCTCGTGATTATTGGCCAGTTATGTCCTTAACCCGTGGGGGCAGGTTCGGGTTATGACACCCCTATTGGATAAACCTCCTTTTCTAAGAAGTTCCAGACATCATAGTACCAAGGGTTCTAATCTTGTGCTTCATCTATTACGACGATAGTCTCGTAGGCCGGTGTGTATCTCTGTTCAATGATGATTGGACGCATCTAGACTCCAAGCGAGATGTCTATCATAGAAGATAGAGTTGATAAGGCATCAGCAAACCTGTTGTTCTCTCTCAGTAGATACGTGAAAGTCAGCTTTTCAGACCTAGGAATCAGAACATCCAGGGTCTGATGATAGACCTTTACATTTTCTTCTTTGACCTTCCAGTCTCCATTTGTTTGAGACATAACTAGGTTTGAGTCCCCAATTACGTCCAACCTTTTTGCCCCTAGTTCCAAGGCGGCTTCTAAACCAGCGATACACTCCTCATAGTCTGCTTCATTATTCGATACCTTGAACCGGAGTTTAAAGGATAAACGTATATGGGAATTGTCGGGTGCTATCAGTAACACACCTATCCCGTAACCATATTGATTAGACACTCAGTCAAAGTATATTGTCCAAATCTGTTCCTCAACTTGCAGAATGGCTTCATTTGGGAATAGGTATTCTACTTCTTCATCCCCTTCTACTGGGTGATCTGCCAGGAACTCCGCTACAACTCTCCCCTTGATCGACTTGCGAGTAACATACTTCAGATCAAATTTGGAAAGAAGAAGCAACCAACGAGCTGGCCTACCCGTAAGCGCTAGTTTCTCAAAGAGATATTTGATAGGATCTAATCTTGAAACCAGGATTACGAAGTGAGCTAACAAGTAGTGCCTCAACTTCCTGGTAGCCTATACCAAGGCTAGGCAAGCTTTCTTTAGCGGGGCGTAATAGGTCTCATAATCCAGCATTTTGTTGCTCAAGTAGTAGATGGCTTTCTCCACCCTATCCTTAGATTCCTGAGCAAGCATGCATCCCATCGTTGGAAGGATCTACCTCAATGCCCCTCTGTGTGATCAAGAAACCCAACATTTTCTATGTTGTTTCGCCGAAGGTACACTTCTGTAGATTCAACCTCTGTCTGTATTCTCCGATCCGTTGAAAGAATTTCTTCAAGGCGGTGTAGTGGCCCTCTCTTTCCTCGGACTTGACAATCATATCGTCCACATATACCTCGACCTCTTTGTGGATCATATCATGCAGAATTGTGGTTACAGCCTTTTGATAGGTAGCCCCGACATTCTTCAGCCCAAACGGCATCACCCGATAGGAGTAGGTTCCCCACGGCATAGTGAATGCAGTTTTCTCTCTATCCTTGGATACTATCAGAATCTGGTTATATCCAAAAAATCCATCCATGAAGGAGAGCAATGCATGACCCGTGGTGAAATCCACTATTTCATCGATGTACGGCAAGGGAAAGTCGTCCTTTGGACTGGCTCTGTTCAAATCTCTAAAGTCCATACACACCCAAATTCTGCCATCTTTCTTCGGTATTGGGATGATATTGGCCAATCAAGTTAGATACTCAGATACTAACAAAAACCTTGCATCACTCTGCTTGGTGACCTCATCCTTAATCTTCAAAGCCCAATCCGGATGTATTCTCCACAACTTCTGTTTGACAGGTCGGGCCTCGGGGTCGAGAGGGATCTGATGCTGTACGATCTCAAGATCGATTCCATGCATGTCTACGTAGGACCACGCAAAAACATCTTTGAAATTTTTAATAAAGCGACAAAGCGCTCGCGCTCCTCCAAAGACAACATGGACCCGATTTGGACCAGACACGGATCCTTCTCAATGCCCACATTAAAAGTAGTGATTTCATCAGCAAGGGGTTTTGCAAACCTCTCCTCCTCTTAATCAATCAAATTTTTCAAAACCAAAGGAATTCCTTCCTCTTCGTTTTCATTAAAACTTTGAAAATCCTTATTAATGCAATAAACAAGCGGCACAGAGAAATACTCAAAATCTACAGTGGCATTCTCATTCATAAGGTCCAGCTTATCCAGCTTTTCGGTTACAACCGCCTCAAAAGCAAAAGAAAAGGACGACCTAGATAAGACCTTGGCATCTTGGTGTAAACACCCCATTTTTTACCGACCTTAAGATTCAGACGTCATCGTCTGTGCACTCAATGATTGCACATGTTTGTGCTAGTTTTGAGTGCTCGAAAGTCTCGGCCAAGCACCTTGTCTTTGAGCCTCTAAACCCTCTGTGTTTTGGCCTTGTTTTTAGGCCAAACCTCAGGCCCTATTTGTTTCACTGGATATAAAATGGAGGATATAATATGATGTGGGATATAGTCATGATATATAATGAATAGGATATATGTATTGGATAGTATATCCCCCAAATCATTTTTGTTGACTTGATATATAAAACCTGATATATATTATCCTTGTTTGTTTAATAAAATATATTGTGGGATATAAACAAGTAATTTCCGAGATTACCCTCATAATATATTTTAAATACCCATATTGCCCTTATGTCCATCAAAACCAAATTGTTCAGGTTAGGAAAATTCATATTATTTTTTATTTGAACAAATTAAATATTCATATTAAATTCAATAATTTTTCAAAACAAAAAAAAATTATATTAAATTAATGTCCACTGATAAAAAAAATTATATTATATTAAATTCAATAATTTTACCCAAAAAAAAAAAACTAATATTCATTCTAAAAAATTTTATCTTACAAAAATAATCATTGAATGAAAAAAAGTAACATCTTTATTCATTCATTCATCGCACATCATTATTCGTATAAAATAATCCAAGCCATTATAATTAAAAATAACCTCCATTCATTCTAAGTAAATGATAACATTTTTTTACAATAGACAAATTAATATATTAAGTATCATGATTGTCACCATACATCATATGTTATATATTCATATCCACAAGCTTACTTACAACCCCAACAATTACAACAAAATTAGGTACAAAAGCCATTTCTAGGGGATGTAAACCAGCTAGTCTGTCAAAATATTTCTAAACCTTCTAATTACTATGCAAAATAGGCACTACACATGTGCCTGAGGAGGAATAGCAATACTAATATTATAATATATAGATAGATATATTTCATTAGCCTACAACAAACACACCTAAACACACCCAGCCAACAACAAACATACCCATTCCATTTTTTCTTCTTCAGGCAAGCTAAAGAACAAATCAACCCTTTCAGCATCCTTCACAATAAGGGTAGCTGCTCTTAACCTGTCATTCGTGTTTAGTCGCAACTTGACTAGTTCCCCATTAACCATCTTCCTAGCTTGAGACAAGTCATGGGCATAACCAATCCTATGAGCAATTTCTTCCATGGTAGTGTTGGTTTTCTTAAAGAAGGAACCAAACTCAATAGCCATATCAACAAGACCCTTTGCAATACCTTCAGTTTCCCTAGCTCTTTTCTTAGAATTTGTGCCTGAGCCACCTTGGTTGCATGGAGTCCCGGATGCTGATAAGGAACAATCAGACAGATCAACAATTGGAGTGTAACACTCCTCAGTAGTTTGGTCCTCTTTTTCTAAGGCATCAACCATGTCAGCAGGTCCTTCAACCAAGACTCCAGTGGCTCTATCCTTGCCAAAGAGAATTACCCAATCCTCGTAGTAAGGAAAAGGTACATTTCTCATGCCCTTGGCATCTGGCTCCCTCTACAAAACAACATTTTTTCAAATTTTATATTTCTAGTTAATAAATAATGCAAAATGGTTAAATAATGCAAAATGGTTAAGGTAAGCTTTTTACCTTGACATAGTTTTGCCAAACTTGGTCGCTGTCGACCAAAATCATCTTCTCAGAGTCATCCCACCCAAAGCCACTCAAGCGAAGCATGTCAGTAACAAAATTGTATTGTCTTCTCCAAAATTTTATCTTTGACTCGATATGAGGGGATGCACGAAGATTAGTTCCAGGAAAAGCCAATATGATAAGCTTCTCCAGCTCAGAGTAAAATCCACACCTGAACTGACCATTGTCAGCCTTCCATTTTTCACTGAACAGATCCCTCATGGCTCGAATCAACACATCACACTCTTTTGGACTCCACACTCTACGACCTCTTGATGAGGAAGCAGTTGCCTTTCCCTTACCCTTTTTTCGACATCCACTAGTAACAGTTGTGTCATCCATACCTAACATGCAACCATTTTTAACAGAACAATAATTTTATTAAGACAACCAAACAAACACTCCTATTAAGTTATGTCTTCAACAAATAACTGAAACATAGAATAAGTTACATGTCTACATTATCCTATTAAGTTACAAGTCTCCAACTCACTACACAACATAAGTATTAAAAAACATTACATCCAATGAAAATAGTACTTAATTTTACATCCTTTTAGCTAACCATTCATTATACATTTGGTTAGCTAGAGGGTCCCTCCAATTACTCCATTGGTCAGAACCCTCAATTGTGTCAATGTACTCGTCCCCTGTTTCTTGATTATTTGGCAATGTGTCATCTAAGTCTACCTCCAATGGATCTATAGGCATCTCACGTTTGATGAGATTGTGTAGAAGACAACAAGCTATGATAATTCAACATTGGGTCTTGATTGGAAAGTAGGAATATGTTCTCAATATTGCCCATCTAAGCTTCAAAAGACCAAATCATCTCTCTATTATGTTACGAGCTGTAGAGTGCTTCATATTGAAGAACTCCTCTGGATTAGTTGGGGCACCCCCTTCCTTCCAAGGGGACAAGTGGTAACGTTGTCCTCTATAAGGTGCTAAAAAGCCCTCCCCATTAGTATAGCCTGCATCAACTAGATAGTAGGAACCTGTAATAATGTAGGATTATATAATTACATAATTACATAATTTAAGTACAAGTCCAAAGGTTATACATAGTAAAGATATTGTGAAATGCAGCTGTACCCGTTGGCACTCTCAACCCATTTGGACTACTTATGGCATCTCTAAGTACTTTAGAATCTGAAGCGGAACCTTCCCATCCAGGTAAGACATATATGAACTGCATGTCATGGGAGCAAACACCCAAGACATTAGTCTCAATTTCACCCTTTCTTGATCTATACCTTCCTTTATCTACTGCAAGAGCTAGCACTCTAACATAAGTGCCATGAAATGCACCAAGACAATTCTACCAAAAATTACCGAAAATAAATTATTACTTATTAAATTGTAATTATGAATATTATAACTTTTATCAAACATGAAGCATTACTAAAACTAGCATTTACCTGAAACCACCTCCACCTACCATTTGTGCACCCAGCAGTTATTGGCTCAGGTGTCTTTAGTAAGACAGCTTGCAGTTGAAGCACAGCTTTAAGGACATCATTGAAATACTTACTAACTGTTTGACTAGACCTCATAAAATTGAATTTGACATTTTGATTTTTATGGTGGTGCCCAAGCACTGCCAAGAACATAGCAACCTTTTCCTCTAACACAACATATTTTGAATCTGACACACCCTTTGTTCTGATAAGTCCACACAACCGCAGAAAGGTATGTCTATTCATTCGTAGTTGTTCATGGCAATCTATGTCATTATCTCTAACAAACCTATTTAGGTGGTCAAGTTGTTTTTTGAAAGGATTAGGATTTCAACTTATTTTCCTCGTAGCCTTAAATCTTTCCAGTGCAGCATGCAAAACGACTATATAAACTCCACAAGTATAATTCATGGATGATACAATATGTTGCAGGGCAACATAGGCCTCAATGAGGTCCCTCCTACATCAAATCCTTTATTACTTGCCATCTATGAAAAGAAATAGTGCATATTGTAAATTAAATAACTAAAGCAATCAAATAGATAACTAAATCAATGCTAACTATTATTTACAACAGCCCCATGTAAACAATCAGATTTGATAGAAAATAATCTTATCCACAAGAAGCATTCAATAAGAAGGATTATTAAGCTACATCAAAAATCAAACTTTTGACATAATTTTGTAGACAATCAGATAATGTAAAAAAAACAATCTGATTATAAAAATCTGATTATGTAAACTAACTTTCCCAATATATCAATCTTGGGAAAAATCTAATTATAAAAATCTGATTATCAAACAAAAATCAATCTTTAAACTACCTTCCCCAATATATAAAAATCTAATTATGTAAAAAAATCAAACTCTTCATAGATTATTTATTTATTTTTATTTTTTTTAATGTCAAGAGTTTGATTCAATCAAATTCCTGGACTTTACATAAAAAACAAATAAATTTTTATTATTTAAAAAAAAGCCCCCCCCCAAAAAAAAAAAAAAAAAAAACACAGAGATATAAAATCTGGTTCCAATAAAACAATAAAACAGAGACAACTTTTTATTGATTGAATCGAATTTGATTACAAAACAATCAAAGCCCACTGATAAAAAAAAAAAATTCTGTTTGATTACAAAATCTGTTCCAAAAATCACAGAAACTTTAGATTGAACAAAAAATTCCAAAAAATAGTGGGTTTATTCTAAAAAGGGCCAAAAAGTTTCAAAAGTTCCATACTAGTGGGTTTACAAACTTTCTGTTATCTCAGTGGGTTTAGGAATCAAAGTTCGAAAAATCAATTTAGAAATCAGTGGGTTTAGAAATCAAAGTTCCAAAAATCATAGACAAGAGGGTAAAAATCAACCTCAAGAGGGTTTAGATTGAACAAAAATGAATGGAAAGACCACAAATGGTTTACATAAAAATCGTATAAAAAAACCTTAAACCAGAAAATCAAAAAAAAAAGAAAGCAAGGTAGAGGGAAATGATGATAATCACCGGAATGAAGTCTTGCCAACAGAAATCAGTCACAAAATTGAGCAGATCTACACTTGCAAAACCAGAGCCTTTTTTCTCTTCTACTGGATGTATGAGCTGCGTATATTTTCTGAGCCCTAGTCTGTGTATATAAGATAGACGAGGGTATATTGGACTTTTTAACTCATATCCCAGACCAGGGGATATGATATAATAGGGGGGGTGGTATTGTATATCCTCCAAATTTGGGGGATACACAATCCCATGGTATATATATCCCCTTCAAAAAAAATAAAAAAATAAAATTGCAAACATGGGATATGTGGACCCCACCGGATATAATATCCAATCCCAATCTCCATATCCTGGAATCAAACAGGGCCTTGGTGCCTCTTGGCTGAAGGAGAGTGGGGCCCTTCTGGCCACTTTTGGCATTTGCCAGCCACTTTTTCTCCTTGCCAGCTAGTTGGAGTGGTCGGTCAGCTAGTTAAAGTGGTCGGTCGGCCACTTGAACTGCTTGGCAACCAATTTTCTCCTTTTTCTGATATTTTCAAATATTTTGAGCCAATCGTTGGGCATTGAAGCTATCGTCCATACTGTATGGAGGGATGGAAACAAGCTTTAAGCTTGTCAAGCAAGCTTTTGCTTGCATTGCCTATATAAGGGGAGGTCCCTCCCCCTTGTTTCAGGTTCAAAAATTTTGCAAGCAAATTTTGAGTCCCTCTCTAGAATTCTCTCTCTCTCTCTCTCTCTCTCTCTCTCTATATATATATATATATATTATACTCTATAGTGCTTGAAAGTAAGTGTTCTTGACATATTTGAACACAACCCTCTTTGCCAAACATTTTGACCTTGGAGCTGAGATTCCTTAAGACTTGTTTGGGCCTCCTAAAGCTGGTTTTTTGCTCAGAAGTTGTTCTCTTGCTGCTGTGCTTCAAGGGTGAGCATATTCCCTTTTTTTAAGCTTATTTTTGTATACCATATTAGCCACATTTGCATGCTATTTTAGGCTTGGTTGTTAACTACAAGAGCTCTATTTTTAAGTGTTAAAAATGTAGGTTTGAGTCCTTGTTGGGGTTAGGGGTGGTCTACCCTCTTTGGTTGCTTAATATTTGATTTCAGAGCATATATCACTGTCATACTCTCATATGTATCACTCTTTCAATGCTTCTGAGAAGTTGAGCCTCATGCCTTATTTGTGAGCCAATACATAAGCATATCTTTCTTGCCATCTATGCTGCAAGTCTAGCATATTTTTGCTACTGTTTCGACCTGCCTTAGGTCTATTTTGAATGGTCAAGCTCATTTGAGCATTGCTTAGTATGGTTGTGGTGTAAAGGGCCTTGACTAGCTTTGAGTTTCGAGGCCTTTAACATGTTATGCATGTGATGTTTGCATGGTATGGCACCATTTAGCATGTAATTTCAATGCATATAGTGTAGTCACACTCTCATATACTTCACTTCTTCATAGCTTTTGAGGGTTGTGTATTTTGCCTTGCTTATAGGCCAACATGTGTGCATGTTCTTCTAGCATTTGGAGCTTCTATTTCAGCATGTTTAGACCATTATTTTGGCATGATTAAGCTCTGTCCAGAGTTGGTTTGGTCATTTGTGCTATGTATTGCATGCCTCTTGTGTTTTGCTCTTTACTGGCTTTGATGTTTTTGGTCCTCAACATGCTATGCTTGCATTGCGTGCATGCTTTAAGGTCTTTAGCATACCACTTCAGCACTAAATAACTGCCAACTTCCTCTTTTCTTCATTGTTTTTCCATTTGATTTGAGATTTGGTTGCCCTTGAGTTTGTGTTTGAGCTTGGGATTGAGGCTCGTGCTTAAATGGCTTTAACCCTCTTTTGAGGGTTCCTCCTAGTCAAAGACATGGTCTTTCCTATGCCTTAAACCATTCTTTTGGTTAACCTCCTCTCCTTAGAGGACTTGCACATTGGACTTAACCAATTAAAATTAAAGAATGGATTGGTAATGTAAAATGTGTAAACAAGATTTGAGTCAACTAAAACATGCCAAGATAACATATGTGTATTGCATTGCATGTGTTTGGATCGGTTGTTAATCCAAACACAAGAAATATGGGACGTTTCATACTTGAAGTGATGAAACGTGTCACGTTTCTTGGTCGTTAACACCCTTGATCAAGTATGATAGGGTGGAGGCTCTTTGTGTGTTGTTTGTGCATTCATAAACATGGTATAAGCTTGGTTCTTGGTCACCATACATTGAAAATGCTTGGTTGGTGGCTTGAGAGCCGAGTGCCATGCTCCTTTGAGCTTGAGACATGATTGGAAGAATGGCAGTGCCTACATTATCTTGCAAATACATTGTCGTGCCTCTATTGTTCTCTGTTGCAGCAATACTAGAAGCTTGGAGAAGCAACTAGCCGACCAGCCAGTTTTACTAGCCGACCGACCATTAGCACTAGCCGACCGGCCAGTTTTAGTGGCTGGCAGCCACTTTTTCTAGCTGGCAGCCCACCAGTAGATTCCTGTTTTAAAGTAAAGGCAGTCTGGAGGTTGGCACAATTTTCAGAGATCAAGGCAAGTGCAAACAGAGGCAATTGACAACATGGTAATGGATTTCCGAGCGAACGCCAACCGAGCATGCATCTTCAACCTCTTGGAACAGAGCTGAGGCAGTATGATTTATGATTTGTAATAAGCTTTACTTGTTAGTTAGCTTAAATTGGTAATTTAATCATTTAGTTTGTTAATTAACTAAGTGCTGTAATAATTAGTAAGTAGTTTACTAGTTATTCATTTTGTTGTGTAATAATTAATGTAATTAGCTTAATTAGATTGGTTAGGCATAGCTTAGATTAGCTTAGCTAATTCATTCAGACCCTCCGCCGAGAGGGCAAATGTTGTAATAAGTGTGCATGTGTGCGAATGTCTTCCAATCCCACGTCTTTCTCCCTTTTACTTAACTGCTTTCGATGGTTAGTTTAGGGTCATTTTCAATTAACCTACCTTATGCTTGCATGTTTGCATCATTCATTTGTCTTGCATGCACCGGGCTCAGCGCGTCATTCAAACTACATTGACTTTCAATACCTATTTGAATACATGCATCAAATCATTACATTCCTATGCCATCTTAGATTGCCGAGCCTATTTAGTTGCATTTTCATGAGTTACATTAGGCATTTTAACATATCTAGGATCACGGATGATTTCTAACTAGTTCTCTGTTTTGGCTTGGAGTACACTGTAAGTGTTTACGCTTCAGCATACTTGCATGAGTGTGAGTGTTGCCATCATAGCATGCTTGCCATGAGGCTATTTGCTTAAGTGCTTAACTGCGTAAATGCCTGTGGATGAAGACTTCATTACTTGAATCGGAATAATTCATCAAAATGTGAGTTTTAAGCCCACTTGGGGTGGCAAATCATCATGTTTTAAGCCCACCTTGTTTGGTGGCAAATCCGCATTTCTAAACCCACTTGAGGGTGGCAAATTCAAACCATTTTCGAAAACAAACATTGAATTGTTTTGTTCCAATTTAGGCGATCTAGTCTATACTTGTATGATGTGTGCATCACGTAGTAAGTTAGCTAAATAACCGGAATAAGAACACATGTGTTTTCAAAACGACATATCATGATTAGTAAAGGCTGATCCTTTGATCGAGCGAGCGGGGGTGCTCATTTCATGACCTTCCCCCCTCATACCCAAGTTCCCGAGACGAGGCAACTTTGGTGATGAGCCTTGGGCACGAGTTAGGGTTTCCTAAATTTCCCAAAAAACAAAACATTTAGGTAGCGACTCTGTAATCTGGTAAAGCAGTCCATGTTTGGCACTTCTTGATTAAAATAGATTTTCCAAAACGATTTGCCGGATTTGGACTCGTTGGTGATTTATCAGTCTTACATTGCACTTTGTGAGAATAGATATAGAACCGTGATAGGAGTCTGAGTTGTAGTAGCTATGAACCCAAATCCGCGCCCTCTTCAAAAGGGGGGCGCGCGGAAGAAGTTCGGGCGGTCTACAGTGTCTGGCGACTCTACTGGGGATTTAGAGAACTTGACTCGAACTCGTGATATGTTGTTTTATTTACACTTATGTGTTTCTTTGCATTGCATTTGCATTGGTGTGCTTAAGTCACAGTGTTTGCCATCTGCTATTCCTGAACGGTTTGCCAGAGGCTTGCTTAGAAAAGTGTACCATAAGGCTGACCGGTTACGGGCTCTGCCACGATGGAAACACAAACCTTGGTTTTACCGAGGCACCCTATTTGACCAATCGACCTAGATGCATATCGGAAGCCTTAGACACTGCTCCAAACTAGGACATGTTACTCACCCGAATGCAGGATTGTTTGAAATCGCATGCATGTATAGTGAACCCCTAGTTCCTGACGAAATTAGGATAGGGAAACCCTACCCCACCATAGGGGTGTTTTTGCTCTCACTTGCTTGATATGTGCTTTTAGAGTGTGACTCTACAGGTTGTATGTATCAGTCGCAAGTCTGGGTATCAGTCTGAGGACATCAGTATTTGGGGGTATCATATTTGAGGCAGTGATTTGGGGACAGAGATCAGTGTTTGAGAATAGTTTGTTCAGCTTCTAATATCAACTGTGTGCTATCTTTATCTTAGCCGAAATGCTGTCCGCTTTTCTGCTTATTGTTTCCTTATTTTGTTTTATTTTCCTTTTTGCAAGTTAGTATTCCATCATTGCTTCCGACGAGGCAGATACCCCTCAAGCACTCTGGACCCAAATTGGGAGAATTCATTGATCTGAGGATCTAGTTGACGGACAACCAGTGTTTGCTGCATCACCCCTGGTTACGTGATGGAGGTCATCCAGGCACAGATCATCAGTACAGCGATTACTAGATCAGCGGTCATTATCTACATCATATGTGCGTAGTTGGGTTGAGATATCTACTTCTACCTCAGAGAGGGAACATACACCTATTCAGTCAGATCCGCACTTTACAGTCGGTATGGAGGACATGATGCGTCAACTCCAAGAGACCATGTAGGCCATGCTGCAGGACGCTACCCGTCATGCGGAGTTTACCGCTCGTCAGGCAGAGGTTGTAGCTCTACAGGCAAAACTGAGTGCCAGGCTTCAACAACAGCAGCAACCACAACAAGCCAGAGCATCTGCTTCGCATCCACCACCACCCCCACCTAGGGTTCCAACACCTGGGGAAACAATAAACGTCCAGGAGAATACGGACGTTCCAAAGGGGCCAGTTCCACCACCAATCCCACCTCAGATGTGCAAAGCATCGGCTAACCCAATAGACACGCCGTTCGAATTTGAGGTGGATCTGACTGCTTTGAAAGTCAGTAAGCTTGAAAAGCTGTTTAAACGGGCCTAGGGAGTTAACTCGATCCCGGACATAGAAGATGGTTACATTGATTCGACAGTGACATTGCCAGATAGGTTCAAGATGCCTCACATAGATCACTTTGATGGCTCGGGCGATCCGATGGTTCATTTGAGGCTATTTTCTAATATTCTATGCCCGATGGGCTTGACGAGACTCTAGAAATTATCTCCTTTCGGTCGAACCCCGTCGGGTATTGTGGCCATCTGGTATGCGAAGTTGGAGGATTCTGTGAAACGGAGTTGGGAGGAGATGGCCGAAGCTTTCGTTGCCCAGTATTCATACAACACGCAAATCAAGGTCACAACTCGTGATCTTGAAGTGACTCGGTAGGAGCCAAAGGAGGGCTTTTCTGATTTTGATATTTGATGAAGGGCCAAGGCCTCCACGATGACAACTCGGCCACTCGAGAAAGATTAGATAAGAATGGTTGTTCGCAACCTACAACCTAAGCTGATATAGAAGATGCTCATCTTACCCCTCCCCACCTTTGCTGACTTGCATGAGATTGGGGTACAGATCGAGGATGCTATGAAGCACGATCTGATTGACCACGAGAGAGAGCAGCCCAAGAGGACGTTTACCCGCGGTTCGAATGCAGCTACCAGTAGTAGTGTAGCCGGAAGAACTTCTGATGTCGGCACGGTTACCACCACTCTAAAAACAGCCACACTGTTTACAGGAACCTCTGCACCCAGCTGACAACCTACCAAAGACCAAGCCCTGGGCCAGAGAGTCTTCACCCTACTATATATGACTTTGTCTAAAGCCTTAGGAGTCTTGATCAGGAAAGGGCATTTAAAACCCCTGGAGCCGTGGCCATTACCAGACAAACTTCCTTCTTCCCATAACCCCTGCCAAATATTGCGCCTTTCACCAATAGCACGGTCATGACACCGACTTCTGCTACAGACTCCGTCATGAGATTTAGGATCTCATTGACAATAAGGTGATAGCGCCTCTAGAAAAACCAAATGTTACTACTAACCCTCTCCCACCACATAATCAAAACCCTCCACCTAGGCAGGCAAACTTCATCCAAACAACGGCCAACCCGTTTGATCCTAGCATATACATCACTCCCTCCCACCTATCCAAGCCGACCGTGTTCATCCCACATAGCACAGACTTGTGCATGATGAGCACCTCCCTAACCCAGCCCAAGCCAGTGATGGTGATTGTCGAAGACAAAGCCGGGGTGACCTTGCAGGAGAATGGGAATGTTGATTCAGAACCTGAGGGATCTGGGAGCTTTACTGAGGAAGCATACAACCCGTGTGGTTATATTGTGTCAACAGATCAGGCCAAGCCAATGGTAGAGTTGCCAACTGGGGCAGAGGTCAATGTAGTTCGGGAGCACAGGCTGAGCCAAGGGCTAGATGATTTAGCAAAGTTGGAGGAGGACATTTCTAATCTGCAGTTCTTTAATGAGCATGATCCTGGAGATGTGAGCACCAACTGGTTTGACCTGAACGGAGCAATGGACAATATAGGGTGGCTTAGTGAGGAGCCCGATGTTATTGAGGTACCTCAATCAGAACAGGGTCATTCAGAAACAGGAACTTCTACAATGGCTGGAACGGTCGAGAATAAGGAGGAGCTGCCAGAGAGCACCGGTACAAAGAATTTTGCTTGGGAATTGGGCAGTTTGTGTACAGCTGACACAGAGCAGGAAGCCGCACTGAGGTGGTTTGAGCAAGAGAAAATTGAGAATGATGAAAGAGCTAGAAAAGGTAAGGGTCCAGCAGGACATAATGTGTTCAGCACGCTACAGCGAAACCGGACAGCTGTTGTCAATTGTCGAGGGGATGCGATGGGAAGACAATGATTTGCGTCTTGCCCATATTGATGAAGACTGGGGGAAGAATTTGCCGAATAATACCTGCTACACTGAGGAGGTCGACCATATGACCCGAACTGGGCGGTATTTCAAGCCCTCACATTTGGACCAACCGGAGGTGTCCGGGAAAGACAAAGAAGTTGAGAAGCAGAAAGAGAAATTGCTAGAGGACGAAGCTGTACTGAAGCAGCTAAAGAAAATTCAAGCAGATATCTCTATTTGGGGACTGCTTATGGCCTCGAGGGTTCACAGACAAGCCATCCTTTCAGCCATGGACAAGGCTAAACTTTCAATTGATACAACACCCGAGCAGTTGGTAGGGTTGGTTTTCCTAGGCAGAGCTTCACCGACCTTGACCTTCACAGACAAAGAACTACCACCTAAGGGGTCTGAGCACAACAAACCGTTATACATCTCTGTGGAGTGTAAGGAAAAATGGATACCCGTTGTTTTGGTTAATATAGGATCTACAATCAATGTACGTCTATCGCAAATGGCGTATGCTATCGGGTTGAAGCCCGCAGATTTCGCACCAACAGCCCAGGTGATACGGGCTTACGACAACACCAGTCGGGAGGTGATAGGGACAGTGCAGATTAAAACTCAAGTTGGCCCGGGGCACCAAGACATTGAGTTTCATGTCTTAGATGTTCCAGCTAAGTTCAATCTACTCCTTGGGCGGTCGTGGCTGCACCAAGTGAAGGCTGTCTCTTCCACCTTACACCATATGCTGAAGTTTTTCCACAAGAAGGGGGTGGCAATTGTTTTTGGGAACACTTCAATACATCCCCCGCTAGAGGTCTCTACATCAGTTTTGGAAATTGAGCATGACGTGGAGGATGTCTTTCTGTCGGGATTCACTTTGGCTGAGGCTCGGGTAGTATAGGACTTGCTGGCCGTTGATGAGGGGCTGTAGGTCAGTGCTCAATCTGTCTACCTCATGAACAAGCTTCAACACATGCCTGGAATGGGATTGGGATGAAGTGGCCGGAACGGTGTCGCTGTATTGGCCGAAGTGCTGCATAACTCATATACCTTTTGTTTAGGTTATACACCTACCAGAGAGGATTGGGCAAGGAAAGGAAGGGAAATGGCTGGAAGAGCCAAGGCTTAGCAAGACGGGAAGCACTATGAGATGGTGCACAGACTTATTCAAGGAAGCTTGAACAGACGCTTTGTCTGGGAGGGGAAAGACTTCCCGTTTTACAGCTTTCCAGAGCCCTGGCTGAATTCAGAGAAGCGGCGCTTGCCCGGCTTCGAAATCTTTTTTGACCTTCAGTTACAAGGGAATGAAGTTGCCGAAGAGCTGACAGACCCACCGGCTAAGGCTGAGTAGTGCAAGGAGGATGAGTCTAAGAGCACAGAACCTGAGATAGGGGTAGCACTGGTTGGTTTCCTCTCAGATCCTCAGATTGTACCAGAGTGCTTCGGCGATAACTTCTGAGTTTCCATGATCGGGGATCAAATGGCTGTGGGCCCATCTTCTGGCATTCTCGATGCATCCATCGCACCCTCCCTCGTCTGGCAATACGAGGAAGGCTTTATCGAGCAGTTCTGGATCAGGTAGTGAACTAGAATCTGATTCCACAGAGACTGTGGAGTCGGAATCAGATTCTAGTTCTTCTGAGTCTGAGTCAGGTATTCTTGGGGGTGATAACTCGGATGCCACTTTCCTGTCCAGGTCGTATTTTTCTTTTTCCTTTGAGATGGTTGTAATTGAAGGATTAGATGGACTGGCTGGTGTTAATGAGAATTGTACAGCTATGGCTTCTGAGTACTTTTCTATGTCTTTGGTTGCTTGATGCCGGAGCAATCAGGGAAGTGACTTACCCCACATGGCTCTGTAATACTGTGGTTGTGAAGAAGAAACATGGGACTTGGCCAGTCTGCGTCGATTTTACGGATCTAAACAACGCCTGCCCCAAAGACTGTTTTCCTCTTCCCAGGATAGACCAACTTGTAGATGCTACGGCGCGTCATCAGGGTATGAGCTTCCTTGATGCCTACAGACGTTATCATCAAATCGCTATGCATCCAAAGGACTAAGGGAAAACTGTATTCCTCACCCCAAGAGGTACCTATTGCTATAGGTTTATGCCTTTTGGGCTGAAGAATGCAGGGGCAACCTACCAGAGACTGGTCACCACCATGTTCAAGGAGCAACTCGGCAACATTATGGAAGTGTACATTGATGATGTGGTGGTCAAGTCCAAGGAAGAGCAGAATCATATTGCCGATCTGGAAGAGACATTCAGCATCCTACGTAAATATGGAATAAAGTTGAACGCTTCCAAATGTGCGTTTGGTATCGACTCTGGCAAATTCTTGGGTTACATTGTCAACCACAAAGGAATCGAAGCCAACCCAAGGCAAATCACAGCAATCCTGGAGCTTGGCTCCCCTCGTTCAGTAAAAGAGGTTCAAAAGTTGATGGGGATGGCCGCCGTACTCAACAGGTTCATCAGTCGGTCCACAGATCGCTGCCGGCAATTCTTTCGTACACTACGGCAGGGCAAGGCTTTTGAATGGTCCGCCGAATGCGAAGCTGCTTTCAACGACCTGAAGACCTACCTCTGCTCAGTACCACTCCTGACAACACCCTCTGCTGGCGACCCGCTCATTTTGTATCTGGCAGTTTCTGACCGAGCCGTTAGTGTCGTACTGATAAAAGAAAAGCTGGGGGAGCAACGACCAGTGTATTATGTGAGCAACGCAATGGTTGACGCCGAAACACGCTACCTTTCACTGGAAAAGCTCATCTTAGCCCTAGTCATGGTAGCAAGGAAGCTGATGCATTACTTCCAAGGGCATAACATTTGGGTGCTAACAGATTATCCTCTCCGATCAGTACTACGCAGTGCGGAAGCATCTGGACGTGTTTCAAAGGGGGCTCTGGAACTCAGCCAGTACGATGTTCAGTTTCTACCCAGAACCTAAATCAAGGGACATGTGCTTGCCAACTTTGTCGCCGAATTCACTGGGGGCCTTGCCGACTTCAAGTCTGATGAAATTCGATCGAAGCCGAACTGGACGATTTATGTTGGGGACATTTGGTAGTTGTATTGTGATGGATCATCCAACCAGCAAGGCAGTGGAGCCGGAGTTGTAATCATGGCCCCCGACGACGCAATAATTGAGCATGCCGTCAAGCTCGGCTTCGAAACATCAAATAACGAAGCCGAATACGAAGCCCTTCTGGCTGGTTTGCGGAATGCGCATATCCTGGGTGCTCGGTGTTTGCTTGTGTTTTGTGACTCAAAACTGGTGATCAATCAGCTAAAGGGGGAGTATGCGGAAAGAAACGACCGTATGGCGGCCTACATGAAAACAGCCAATTCCTTGTTCGCAAAATTTGACCATCATGAGTTGAACCAGATAACACGTGATCAGAACACCCATGCAGATGCCTTGGCTTGCCTAGCCTCTGCAATCAACTTAGAGATTAAACGGACCATCGAAGTAGGTTTCATCCCGGAGCCAAGCATTGGCCCTTTGGATGAAGTCCAGATCAACATTATAGAATCTGCACCAAGTTGGATGGATCCCATTGTTGCATTCCTATCATCTGAACAACTCCCAGAGGACAAGAAAGAAGCACACAAGTTGCGAAACAAAGTCATGCGATGCTACTTGGATCCGCAAGGAAGGCTTTATAAAAAATCCCTCTCTGGCCTATATTTAGAATGTGTGCACCCGGACAAAGTCGAGGAGCTTCTGACCGAGATACACGAAGGCAGTTGTGGTGCCCATTCTGGCAGATGCTCTTTGGCCCATCGAGCTATAACGCAGGGGTATTGTTGGCCGACAATGAGAGCGGATGCCGAATGTTATGCAAAAAAGTGTGAACAGTGCCAGAAGTTCTCCCCGTTAAACCATTTGCCTGCTGAAGAGTTGAACTCTATCACCAGTCCCTGGCCGTTTCCCCAGTGGGGGCTTGATATCGTAGGACTATTGCCGAGGGCCCCAGGGAACAAGCGATAACTGATCGTCGTAACAGATTACTTCACGAAATAGGTTGAAGCGGAGGCACTAGCACACATTCAGGATACTGATGTTAAGCGCTTTGTGTGAAGGAACATCATAACACGATTCGGCATTCTCAGAGCTCTTATCTCAGACAACGGCACCCATGATTGTGGCGTGTACCAAGAGTTGTGCAACAAGTATGGTATCCGGCCTTACTTCTTTACGCTGGCTTACCCCCAAAGCAATGGTCAAGCCGGAGCCTCTAACAAATCCCTCTTAGACGGCATCAAGAAGAGGCTGGAGAAAGCCAAAGGCAAATGGGTCAAAGAATTACCGAGTGTATTGTGGGCCCATCGAACTACACCGAGAAGATCAATCGGAGAAACATCGTTTGCCCTATGCTTTGGAACCCAGGTGATCTTACCCCTGGAGATCGGCCACCTGACCCTCAAGTCGCAAGTTTTTGATACGGGCCGAAATGACATGATGTTGGCTTTGGGTTTGATTCTAATCGAAGAACGAAGAGACCGAGCCCTTGCGTCCATGGCTCGGTACCAACAGCAGTTGGCAAAGTCATATAATCAACGCGTTCAGCTGTACCACTACACACCAGGAGAGTTGGTCCTGAAGAAGGTGCTTCCAGCCAACAGGAAACCGACCGATGGAAAACTGGGTCCAAACTGGGACGGCCCCTACCAAATTGATTCTATTGCGGGAGCGGGGGCGTACCGACTGAAAGATATGTCAAGAAGGAATCTCCCACGGCCTTGGAATTCAACGCATTTACGTAAATTCTATTATTGACCCGACTTGTGGGACTTGATATTTGTATAAAATTTCACTTCTACAATGCGAAGTTTCTTATTTCTTAATCACGTGATTCAGTTCATGAGCTCTTTGGGCCTATAAAGCCTCTGGATTTGGAGCACCCTTCATGGATATCACGATTGGTCGATTAAGCCTCCGAATTCGGAGCGCCCTTCGTGGATATCACGATTGGCTAATTAAGCCTCTGGATTCGGAGCGCCCTTCGTGGATATCACGATTGGCCGATTAAGCCTCCGGATTCGGAGCACCCTTCGTGGATATCACGATTGGCCGATGCAAGTCTCCGAATTCGAAGCGCCCTTCGTCGATATCATGATTGGCCGATAAAGCCTCCAGATTCGGAGCGCCCTTCGTGGATATCATGATTAGCCGATAAATCCTCCGGATTCGGAGTGCCCTTCGTGGATATCACGATTGGCCGATTAAGCCTCCGGATTCGAAGAGCCCTTCGTCGATATCACGATTGGCCGATGGAAGTCTCTGGATTTGGAGCGCCCTTCGTGGATATCACGATTGGCCAATTAAGCCTCCGAATTCGGAGCGCCCTTCGTGGATATCATGATTGGTCAATGCAAGTCTCCGAATTTGAAGCCCCTCTAGTGCATGACACCTTTGCGCCGGTTAAGCCTCCCTATTTGGAACCTCATCGGCGCATGACGCTTTCGAGCTGATAAGGTCTCCCTATACGGAGCCTCGTCGGTGCATTACGACTTTGAACTGATAAAATGCCCCGAATTCAGAACCATGTTTGATGAAGAACTCATGGCAAGCCGGCAAAACCCGTCTACACATTAAAGCATGTAAACGTTCGGAATGAAATGCTTATACAATGAAACATGAAAATACGTGTATGCCGAATACATATTCAATGTTTATACATTTATTCAAGAATTTATGCAAACACGGGAGTGCTGAATGAAAATTATAATAAAACATTTTATTCAATCAGGCAATAATTACATAGTTTTGAACGCGCTCTGCGTTCGAA
Organism: Camellia sinensis; assembly: GCF_004153795.1. Lineage (NCBI taxonomy): Eukaryota > Viridiplantae > Streptophyta > Magnoliopsida > Ericales > Theaceae > Camellia > Camellia sinensis. The sequence continues at coordinate 1,292,641 of NW_021024834.1, read as the reverse complement.
CGTTACAATCTGTTTTTATACAGCGTCGCCCTCACCCTCACTCTGCTCGACTTCAAAGGTGGAAAATGGAAAATGGTTACGTTGGTAGAGTGGCAATGCCGAATCGACGCCTGCTGCTCGGAGAGCTTCCTCGGCCTGAAGCGCCTTGATCCAACCATGCTTAAATCCACGATTTTCACATCGGCAAGCTTTTTCTTAGTTTTCTGTATCCCTACTTTTCGGCCTTCATGGAAGCCTTTTTCATAGGCCCTCCCCTTCGTAGACTCAATTGTGAACATGTTCTCCGTATCGCAGTCGGCAAGCGGAGTACTGATGAGCCGCTGGGTAATCCTTTCTTCCATGGTTTGGTTAGCCTGTCCGGCGGGTTGTGTCTGAACGGCCTTGACCTTCCTTAGTTCATGCTCAGCCGCTTCCACGCAAGCCTCCAAGCTTCGAATGCGTTCATCCTTCTTCTCTATTTCTTGGCGGGCAGCACGGAGACGCATGCCGATTTCGTAGGCGGTGTAGAGCCCATTCACCGCACCGTGAATGCCTTCACCAAACACTTCAAAGTCCTGCCGACCTACCATCGACTGCTGGACCTCGGGTGGAAAAATCTGTCGAGCAAACTCGACTGCCAAATTTGGATCTCGAATGATAGAGTCCGCCTCTGTCATGGGTCTATTCCCCACGAAGACTGCAAAACTCAATGGGCGTGGGTTCGCGTCGGGCTCCCTTCCAGAACGGGGTTACGGGGATTTGCCATATGGCTCCTTGTCCCTCCTAGGCGACCTACTTCGACGATGAGGAGATTGGCGTCTCTCTCAATCCCTCGAAATCCTACCTCCTGCACGCGAAGGTTTGCCACTTCGATCCATGTCTCCTCCCAGCTCAGCTAGCGTCCTCGCTTCCCCTTTGCTGTTAAAAAAGAGTCTATTCGACATTTGCACTTGTTTAATCTTCCTTGGAGAGATGGATTGAGTTGTTCACTGAGCACATAAATAGGACGTCCATTCATTTATTCCCTATGAGGGCAGCACCTCCGACGTAATCTCATTAATATTGAAAACTTCAACAGCCCGGCGCCGACTGAGTCATGTGTCCCCATCAAACATTGCTATTCGGTAGTCTTAACGTCCGCAAGGGCAGATTCCTCTCAATATTCATAAGCTCGTGTTATTCGGCGTTTGATGTTCATGAACCAGCTGGGGCAAGGGCAGATTCATTAATCTATTTGGCTTGAATGCCCCAGCCGTTCCACAAATCGATTCATCAGTACAATATTCGGCACCTCATGAATTCATTTTAAGTATATCAGATCCATAAATTTAATCGGTTTCTAAGTTTGTCGTCTCACAGGAGGCAAGGGCAGACTCATCAATCTATTCTGCCTGAGTGCCCCAGCCGCTCCATGAAGCGACTCAATATTCATAAGCTCATGTTATTCAGCGTTTAATGTTCATGAACCAGTTGGGACAAGAGCAGATTCATCAATCTATTCGGCTTGAGTGCCCCAGCCGCCTCATGATGCGACTCAATATTCATAAGCTCGTGTTATTCGGCATTTAATGTTCATGAACCAGCTGGGGTAAGGGCAGATTCATCAATCTATTCGGCTTGAGTGCCCCAGCCGCCCCATGAAGCAATTTACTAATAGAATGCCCATGAACTAATCCTATTCGGTGCCACAATAACGAAAGGCAAAGCTCTTCATTAATATCAAAAACTTCGTACAAGTATTAGTGAAATGGAAAGGAAATTTTCATTAATAAATTGAGCGTAGAAGTAACTAATTTATACATGAAAATTACCTTATACTAACAGAAATCCACTAAACAAAAACATACATTGAAATTGAAAATAATTAGTAAAACTAGAGAGTCTCCCAAATCAATCCTCGGGATCAGACTCAAGTGGCTCAACGTCCACTTGCTCGTATGGAATTGGCAAGGCCAATGTAACTCCACCGGCAGCAAGAGCCTTGAGCCACCGAAGTTTGAATCCCCAATTCTCGAATTTGGGGACTTCTTCTACGTAATCTTTAAAGGCGGCGCTCTTTCTAGCCTCGAACGCTGCAGAAGCCTCAGAGTTGGCTCTTTTCTTGGCCTTCTTCAACACTTCTAACTCGGCCTCCACCTTGGCAAGCGCCTCCTTGACTAACTTGAGCGATTCCTCGCTTACGTTCACTCTACCCTCGGCTTCGGATCTGAGTTGGTCAGCAGTTCGACCCCTCTCCTTTTCAGCTTCGGCTCGAGCACTTTCCATTGCGGCCCTCATCACCTCGAACTCGGCCCTACTCCTCTCACCTTTAGCTTCAGACATCAAGCCATCAATTCTTTCAATGGCATCGTGATACCGGCAGCCTAGTTTAGCTATCCTTCCAACCGTCTACAAAACAAGAAGTTGGGATCAGCACATACCAAGAAATATCGTATGAAAACCAAACCAAACAAGAAAAAGAGTCACATACCAGAAGGGTCGACTGGGCAGCTAACGCTATAACTACCAAATCTGGCTCTCCTCGAAAGGTGGCCTTGTCAGCCGGCAGCGAAACTGAGGCAGCCAAGCTCAATGCTACGACTGGATCCTTCATGGCGAATGTGTCAGAGGAGATCGGCATTTTTTTGATCTTTGGATGAACAACGAAAGGAACCACATCCAATTTCTCTATTCGAGGCCGTTTGCCAACAGGGCTAATCCTTTGAGCCGACTTCTCCCTCGGCGGTACGTTTTTCACCCCGCCCTTCTGGAATCAGCCGCTCTTCTGTAAACTGATGTTCGACTTCCTTCTCCGTCTCGGCCACAATAACTTGAGCCGTCTCTCCTCTAATAACGGTTTGCGAAGACTCAATCGGGGCTGGTTCAGAACGGGCAACCTCGACTTTCTTTCGGGTGGCCATTCATTCGGCATTTCTCTTTCACGCCATCTGCATAAGATTTTCCCCAGCCATACCTTCAGAAAAAGAGCCGGGTAGGTCTTTTAAATTTATAAAAATATCTCCGAAGGAAAATTCTGCCCGCCCCGAAGTGGACGGCGAGTTAGGCTAGTTAAGACCGGCTGCCTCGAACGTTGAGTTTAGAGCTCCGTCGACCTCTTCGGCCTCCGCAGCAAACTCTCTCGTTGGTTCGGCAACTACCTCGACCACCGGCGCTACGTCTTGCTCCGAATCGGAAGCTCCGAGACCAATTTGCCTAAGGGTCTTGAAGCTCGGGAAGATTAGAGCCGTAAGGTGATGTTTCCCGGTCAAGATCGGAGTGTTGTCCGCAGCCGAGAACGTAGTATAAGTAGGCTCGTACCACAAGAGTATATGGGCGGATCTCCCTTGATTCTGTACATTTGGACAGCAAAAATACTTTAGCGCAGTCCTAATTTCCACAAGGACTGTGTAGTCAGCCGAAGTCAAAATCCTCTTCAACTTACTGCCTGCAAAAACAAAGAATTAGACTTGAAGAAAAGGCCGAATATAAGAAAGATCAATAGACACAAAGGGTTACACGGTAACCTGGTTCGCCCCTCTTTCTAGGAATAGAGTCTAGGCGATCTTCGCCCTCGCCGAATTCCCAGTTGCCACGGACATTGACCATTACATCGTCAACTCGTTAGCCAAAGCTAGCAAGCACGGTAACCAAGTGATGGTCGGTGTCCTTGGTCCTAAGAAAATAGCGCCCGAGCCGACCGAAGGATTTGGCTAAGGCGTAGCAATGCCGAATCGCCGAAATGCCAAGGTTGATCCTAAGGCGCCGGTTCAACTCTACGATTCCCATTATGATTCAAAAGAAGTTCACATTGGGTTAGGAAGGAATCAGACCCCAGTGGCGGAGGATGGCCCTAAGAAATGGGTGAAGGGGAAAATGAACCCCGCCCTCCGCAATGGATAGGAGAGGAAAAACGATGGTATTTTGGTCTTCCCTCTCCATATCAAGGGTATTGTCCGTTACTAGAGATAGATGGACATCGTCAGGGATAGAGAAATGTCTTCGGAACCCAAAAATTTGACCCTCGGAAAGGAGGTCTTTCAAATGTTTAGCCATTCTCGTAAGGACCCAAGGATATTCTAAATTAAAAATAAATACGGAAAGTAGGATTACAAAGAAAAGAGAAGAAAACTTACGAAAAGAAAAGGAGACAGGAAGAGACATAGAGGAGTTGCAGAAAATGCGAGTCAGAGAAGAGATACCGACTGGCAATCCAGGAGGCTCAAATATTTGAAAAAGCATGCATTCGAAGGGATTGAAGTTTCAAATCATAATAAATGCGAGAGAAGCATGAATGAAGCGGGAAATCATTACAATGACCAAAAAGCATGTACGTATTCTGACACGCATCGAGGAGAGGATTAACTGCTGAATTTTTGACTTCCCAGACTAGAAGCCAAACACGCCGACTAACTGGTGCTAGCAGGGGTGTTTGGGGGGCAATTGTGGGGGCCGGATAATTGGAAGAATCAGAAGCGTACTCTAGAAGACAGATATTACTCAGCTTTTTCCTGCACGATCAGGAAAGCCGAATAAAACAGATAAGCCGAGTAGATACCGAACTATGGAGCCAAGTAAATAAAAGGATAATGAGTGAAAAGTGAACCTGGCCCTGAGGCCCAGGAAACGAGTATAAATAAAGGAACAACAGGCTAAGAAAGGTATGTGAGAATTGTTGTGCTTGATTTAGAATATAAGTAAGCTTGAGTGTTGAGACTGACTTGTCCGTCGGAGTGCTAATTCCGACACCCCCAACCGAAGTGTTCATTCCTTTTTAGGTGACTATCAGCGGATCACTAGCGTCCCCCAAGATCAAAAGAGTATTTCCAAACCACTTCTCCACACATGTTTTTAGTGCTGTTCACACTTAATTTCAACAAGCATAATCTTTGCAACCTTCCTCCTTTCTTGGCTTTTAATTTTTCTTTGAAAGTGGTTTCAAGTCACTTGTTTGCTCAAGTGTAGAATTGAGATTTCATACTTAATGGTTTAATCCTTTAGCGGATTTATTACCAACAGTATGATGCTTCTTTCATACCCAAAGCAACTTGTGTTTTGAGCCCTCTTTCCACTAGAGGACTTTAATTCACCCTATTGACTTAATTGGATTAAAGAATGGTTGGTAAGTTAAAATGAGTAACTAAAACTTGGGACTAAAAGTGAGCAAGATAATAACTCTGGTGTGTTCAATCGGACATTAATTGAGCACATGGTGCATGGACCATTTCATACTTGCTAGTGATGAAGTGATCCAAGTCTCAAAGGTCACCTTCTTCCCTTAATCTTTCATGAAAGGGAGGAGGCTTGTGTCTTGTTTTGCATTTACTAAGCTTGCACATCTTGAGTCACAAGCAATCATGCAATGAAATTGCTTGAGTTGGTGGTTTGTGGCTTAAGATCGTAACTCCTTGGATTTGTTCATGAAAATGATGGGTGAGCTGTGTAGATAATTCTTAAAAATATTCTGTATATGCTTTGTTTGTCCTCTGTTGCAGCAAAATGAACCTATCCATCAGTGGCCAACAGGCCACTTTTCATTCCTGACAAGTGGCCGGCAGACCACCATTGATGGCCGATAGGCCACTTTCATGGCCGGCTGGCCATTGATGTAAATCTCAGCAGAGTGTTGATAAGATGGAGCAAAGTTTGTTCTGGAAATGTTCAACTGTGCAAATAGAGGCATTCAGGAGCAAAACGGTGATCTTTTCAAGTGTTATTCGAGCATGCACATGCACATCCTTCGTTTCCTGAGACAGAGTAGTTAATTACTTAGTTTAGTTACACTTGTGTTGTAATTATTTATATAGTTACCTTACTAGTTAGTTAATTCAAGTGTTGTAATAATTAGTTAATTAGTTTAGCTAGTTATTCATTTTAGTTTGTAATAGTTAGCTTAATTAGCCTTAGCCTAATTAATTAGCCTAGCTCAATTAGTTGCTAGTTGGCTTAGTTTATTCATTCAGACTCTCCTTCGTGAGAGTATAATGTAATAATGTGTATGTCTTCCAACCCCACGTCGTTCTCCTTTTTATTTATCTGCTTTTGATGGTTAGATTAGGGACATCATATTTCAATTAGCATATTGCATGTTTACATCCATTTATCTTGTATTGCATGGACCAAGGCTCGGCACATCATTCAAACTGCATTGTCATTCAATACTTCTTTGAATACGTGATAAAACGCATGCTATTTAAATTGATCCATATGCCATATTAGTACCCGAGCCTTTTAGTTGCATTATCGCATGTGTTGCATTAGTGATGATTGTATAGTTAGGAATCATGCATTTTTCTAACTAGTTTCTTTTCTTAGCTTGGAGTATTAAGTGAGTTTTTAGTGCTTTAGCATACTTGCATGAGTGTAAGTGACTACCGTGTCTAGTATGCTTACCATGAGGCTAAGTGTTTAATTGCTATAACTGTTTGAGTGCCTGTGGATGAAGGCTTATTGCTTGAATTGGAATGATTCAATGAATGTACGTTTTAAGCCCACTTTGTCAAGTAGCAAATTCGCAAACTTTAAGCCCGCTTTGTTAAGTGACAAAATCAAACCCTTTTCAAAAAACAAACATGAATTGAATTGTTCCAATTTGAGCAAACTAGCCTATACCTTGTATGTGCGCATCACATAGTAAATGCTAGCCTAATAAATCGGAGCAAGAGCATATAATGTTGATAAAAATCATATCATGATTAGTAGAGGCCGATCTTTGATTGGTAGAGCGGGGGTGCTCAAATGCATTCGTGACCTTCCCCTCTCGTTCCCAAGTTCCCGAGTTGAGGCAACTTTGGTGATAACGGACATGTGGCCTTTGGCACGAGTCATGGGTTTCCTAAATTTTTCCAAAATAAAATATTTAGATGGCGACTCTGTATTTGGCAAAGCAGTCCAATTTTGGCATTTTTGATTCAAAATCAATTTTCCAAATGATTTGCCAGATTTGGACTCTTTGGTGTTTATCAGTTTCACATTGCACTTGCGAGATTAGATTCAGAAGTGTGGGAGTCCAAACTGTAGGGCTTTCTTTCAAACTTTCGAAAGGAGGCGCGAAAAAGTTGAGCTACAGTTTCTAACGACTCCGCTGGGGATTTAGAGAACTTGGCTCAAACTCGTGATATGAGATTTTATTTACATTTATATGTTTCTTTGCATTGCATTTGCATTGGTGCATTTAAGTCACTATGTTTACCATCTGTTATTCCTGGACAGTTTACCGGAGGCTTGCCTAAAAGCTTGCCAAAAGGCTGACCGGTTGTGGGCTCTGCCACGATGGGAACACGACCCTTGGATCTAGACTATCTGTAGACGTCCCCGAATGTCCCGGGAGGGAATCCCATTTTGTTCATTGGGGCTTACTACAGTTTGGACTCAATGTCACGGTCCTGTATCTAATCTCGCAGAGTGCAATGCAAGACCGATGAATCATCAAAGAGTCCAAATCCGGCAAATCATTTTGAAAAATTGATTTTTAGAAAGAAGTGCCAAACATGGACTGCTTTGCCAGATACAGAGTCCCCACCTAAATATTTTATTTTTTTAGAATTTAGGAAACCCTGACTCGTGCCTCAGGCCACGTGTCCGTCATCACCAAAGTTGCCTCGGCTCGGGAACTTGGGTATGAGAAGGGAAGGTCACGAATGCATTTGAGCACCCCTGCTCGCCCAATCAAAGATCGGCCTATACTAATCTTGATATGATTTTTATCAACATTATATGCTCTTGCTCTGGTTTATTAGGCTAGCATTTACTATGTGATGCGCACACACAAGGTATAGGCTAGTTTGCTCAAATTGGAACAATTCAATTTCATTTTTGTTTTTTGATAAGGGTTTGATTTTGTCACTTAACAAAGTGGGCTTAAAGTTTGTGAATTTGCCACTTGACAAAGTGGGCTTAAAACGTACATTCGTTGAATCATTCTAATTCAAGCAATAAGCCTTCGTCCACAGGCACTCAAACAGTTATAGCAATTAAACACTTAGCCTCATGGTAAGCATACTAGACACGGTAGTCACTCACACTCATGCAAGTATGCTAAAGTACTAAAAACTCATTTAATACTCCAAGCTAAGAAAAGAAACTAGTTAGAAAAAATGCATGATTCCTAACTATACACTCATGACTAATGCAACACATGCGATAATGCAACTAAAAGGCTCGACTACTAATATGGCATATGGATCAATTTAAATAGCCACGTGTCTGTCATCACTAAAACTCCACCATGCTATAGGGATACTACCAACCATTTTTTGTTGCTGGTTTCCGATTTGCTGCAACAGAGAACAAGAAAGGGGCATGGTAAAGTATTTTCAACATATGTGTGCACGACTACTCTCCCCGTCATTGCATAAGCTCTAGGGAGTTTAGTCCTCGATCCTCATGCCACCAATCACGCATCTCAATGCATGATGGCCGAGGAGTCGAATTGCATGACTCAATGTCAAATGGATGCACAAATGAACATAATAAGGCCTAAACTCCATCATGGGTAATCCGGAGTGTCGGCGACTGAGAATCGAGACACGTTTCGTCACTTGGAGTACGAAACGTCCCTCGTTTCCCGTGTCTGGACTAAACCTTACTCCAAACACAATGCAATACACATGGCATGCATGAATGCAACTCTAACATGCAACCTAAACATAATGCCACTAAATGATGCAAACATGCGAATGATGATATGCAAAAATGCTACTAGCATACACAATGCTATGAACTAAGAATGGCATACTCGATACATATGAACTATATGGCATATGCAATGCACACACGGAGACTGACAATGAAATGATCAAGGCATACACAATGCAATGGTCAATCATGCAACAACATGGACTAAATGGCGTACACAATGCAAGATGGACTTAAACTAAAATGAATGGGCCTCAGCCACACTCAAATCAGTGGCCAAACATGATGAAATTAAAGGCAGGAACACTCTTGCAAACATGCCCAATGCAAGGGACCGAACTTAAGGCATCAAATGCCACTCTACCAAAGCATGGCAAGGGATGAAATATGGCATACAATCATACATTTTCCAGCTCTGAAATGACATGCAAGATGGTCTCGAATCATGTAAACACCTCACACAATGCATGCTAGATGGCCCGAATATCAAAACTAGTGAAGCGCATTACACTAGAGGTACACAAAGCAATGCACAAATGGAAAAACCAGCACCAAAAAAAACCCTAGGCAGGTCCAAGATAGTGGGAAAAGTGAACTAAAATGATGGCTCGAAAGGCATGGAAATGAAGCTCATGCAATGGTCCAAAAATGAGACATACAAGCACGACTCTCAAACGCATTTAAAGAGTGGAAAACATGGGAATATGGCATACATGTAAGCTCTTAAATATGATGCACAATGGTCCCAAAACATGGAAACACCTCAACATAAGCATGCAATAAACTCCAAAAATCGAGGCTAGGCAAGGGTATTGAACTACAACCATGCATAGCAAGCATCATTCGACCATGAGGCATAAAAACAAAGCTAAGGCAGTCCAAAACATGCACAAAATCCATTTAAAGCATGGCCAAAAAGTGCTAGAATCAAAGGCCAAAATAGCATGCAATGTAAGCTAGTAAAGAGGATTTGCACTACAAGCATGTGAGGCAATCAAGAGGTCACCAAACCAGCAAAAGCTAAAGGTATGATATGCCAAATAAAGCCCAAAAAACCACTGAAACATGGTCTATGCATGCAAGAATGATAGGCTCCTTTGATAGGCTATAAAGATGGTTGTTCTACACATGCCAGATGGACACCCAAAATGGCAAAATGGGCTTTGGATAGAGCCTATGCAGGTCCTAAAACCCACAAAAAATGGCCTGAAACATGGCTTGGAAGCATGCAAATAAGGGCTTCTTTGTTAGGCCAAGTATGCTAGTAAACAAGACAAGGGGTGAGAGGGTCACCCCTCTCTGATTTTGGTACTCAAAACACCATGCTAGCCACTAAAAATCCACTGGATTTCAGTGGCTAAGAGACCAAACAAAGGTCAATGCAAAGGCCCTAAGGCATGGCTCAAAATAAGATGAAATGAAGCATGCAAAGGGGGTAGATGACCCCTAACAGAAAAATGGTCTTAAACAAACATGTTAAGGACCTCAAAATAAGACTTTTTTCAGTTTACACTGAAGCTCAAAAATGTTTGCAAGTATGGCTAAAAGATGGAGCAAAATAAAGACCAAAAGAGGGAATAGGGTGTTACCGTTGAAGCTCGAGCACTCCAGCAGCTTCTGGACCAAAACAGCAACTCTTTAGCCTCCGAAAACAAGCTCCAAGGTGCTTAGGTTGATAGTGGAGGTTTTGTGCTAAGAGATGGTATGCAAAGGGGTCAAGAACTTCAACCTTTCAAGGCCTAAAGGGAGAGATATAGAGGGAAATGTATGTATGAGCCTTAGCCAACTCTTGAACCTTCACAAATGAGGGGGAGGCCCTCCTTTATAGCCAAGAGGGTCCAAAACTTCTCAAAGAAGCTAAAAACAAGCTTGAAGATGTATGGAGGATCCCTTCAATGCCTTCCAGCTGGCACAACTGGCAACAACTCATAGAGACAAGACTAAGGGAGGCAGGTCGAGCAGTTCAGGTGGTCGGCCGACCACTTTCCCTGGTCAGGCGACTAGTTCAAAATGTTCAGGTGGTCTGCTAGCCAGTTCAAAAGGGTCAGGTGGTCGGCCAGCCCATTTGGTGGTCTCCCAACTAAATGCAAGCTAGTGGTGTGGTAGGAGACCAGCAATTGTGGCCCAAAAATGAGGGAGACCAGTTACCTGACAAGAAAACTGGCCGGCGGGGGAAAAGTGGTCTCCAAGGAGAAAAGTTGGTCTCCCACCCTTGTACCACCTTCCAAACAATAAAAACAAGGTCCATGCCAAAAATGAACCAAGACGGATGCAAAACGAGGGTTCAGGGGCCAAAACGCGCAGCCGGGTGCCCCGAAAACTGACTGTTAAGAATCGAAAGTGGCGTGCGACCATGAAGGAGGTCTCCCAGGCCACAGTGTCCCTCTAGAGAGAGGAAACAAGGTGTGTGCCAAAAATCGGAGCAAACGGAGAAAGTTAAGCTGTCACGACCCGAACCCGCCCCCATGGGTTAAGGACGTAACCGGCCAGTAATCCTAAGATTACCTACGGCTTCAAACCAAAACAGACTTAACACATCAGAGTAAAGGGGCCAGAAGGGAAGCAAAATTTAAAACTTTGTCCATAGAGCCGTGCTTATATGCACATCATAACATTCCATACAAACTCATGTTAATAACTCACGTCAGAAATGTAGCAGCATAAAATTCTATACAGACAGGATCATCCAATTAAGTCAACCTATGAAACTACATACAGACATAATCGAAAACTTCGCCACCATGACAAGATATAAATACATAACGGAAGGGCGAAGACGGGTCTCGTGCGTGAGACACAAGGGCTGACTCTCCAAAAACCTCTGTTGTTTCTCACAGACTTCACTGGGGCTGGGTTTGGACTTCTCCGGGCTCACCTACAAACACATGAATGAGCGTGAGCGATAACCCAGTGAATAATATCCAATACAGAAGTTACGTAAACAATGTAGAACAACAGGTTCCAAACGGCCTTAGGCCCAATTCCTATTTCTACTTAACAGATATATAACTATACGAAATTCAAATCAAGTGACTGTAGTTCCAAACATTCTGGCCTTTGGCCCATTCAGATTTCCATTCATGTCAAAACGGCCTTCGGCCCATTCATTTATGTCAAAACGGCCTTCGGCCCATTCATTTATGTCAAAACGGCCTTCGGCCCATTCATTTATGTCAAAACGGCCTTCGGCCCACTCACATATGTCAAAACGACCCTTGGTCCATTCATTTACATCAAAACGACCTTTGTTCCATTCGTTTATATCAAAACGACCTTTGGTCCATTCATTCACATCAAAACGACCTTCGGTCCATTCATTTACATCAAAACGACCTTTGGTCCAATCGTTTACATCAAAACGACCTTTGGTCCATTCGTTTACATCAAAACGACCTTTGGTCCATTCATTCATTCCTGTTAGACTTTTGTCCACAATCCCAATTAACAACTCATGACGTTTATAAGGGAATAAACAATTGGACATTGACAAGTTTTCAAATATTGATATTACTCACAGTGATCAGCTTGTGGATTCGCCCTGGAGCTTGACCCTACACATTCCATGAACACAAAAGGGGTCATTAACAATTCAATCCGTTCCTTAATTCACATATTCCTCTTTTAGGCTTTATTCTTATCTCATTAGCTCATTTACAATGCTTAACATAAGCCTAAGAATGCTTGCAAGTGAAAGAGAACGGAAAACAGAACACAAAATGCAAAAACAGGATTTCAGAAAATAGGGTCCCCACTCGAGCGTGGACTTCCCCGCCCGAGCGGACCCAATTGGTCTGTAAAAGTGCTGGTTGCATCAAATTCACGCTCGAGCGTGAACTCGAGCGCTCGAGCGTGAACTCGAGCGCTCAAGCAGAAGGTTTGTCTACATAGCTCCCCGATCGAGCGCGGACTTCCCCGCTCGAGCGGACCCATGCCTGCAAAAAATACTAGGAGCATGAATTCCCCGCTCGAGCGTCAGTTCCCCCACTCGAGCGAACATCATAAATTCTGGGTTTTCCATAATGGTTTCTTGAGTTCAATTTCGACATTTCAACCACATTTCTTGCATATTATGGCTCTAATTTCACATATACATATACCATGCACATATTAAGCTTCAATTCAACAATTCCAACACAATTTCATTTCAATCTTATTCTTGATCACCAAATTAGCTTGAACACACAAAATTACGAACTATAATCCAAGAATTACTCACCTAGAAGCTTTGATCTTCTAAGCTCTAGTCAATTCTTGAGCTAAATCCCCAAAATTTCCAAGCTTTAAGCCAAATTGCACAATTTCTCTCCCTTTCTCTCACTAAGGCCGGCCCTCACTCTCTCACAATTGAATCCCTCAGATTCTTGAGTTCATAAGAGTTAAAGGGGAGTGTAGTGCTATCATACAACAAGCCCCACTAATATAATATTTTAATGTAAAATATTTGGGCACCTAATTCATCAATTTAATCAGTTAAATCTGACCAGGATCAATTTCTAATTAAATTTCACCGTAGGCTCTAAAAATTATGCCAACCACAATGGCGTAATCAATTTCGGGTTCTGTGGCCGATAAGGCCTCCAATTTTAATTTCCGAAGTGGTAAAATCAAACAGATATTCCTACGGTGAACAGATAGAAATTCAAAACCACATATTTTCACATAATGGCATACAAAACCATAACAAACACATAATCACATCTTATTAACGACCAATTAACAAATTACGGAATAGGGGTATTACAGTCTTCCCCCCTTTAGGAAGTTTGGTCCTCCAAACTTAATTTACCTTTAGTCAGGCACAGTTCGGAACACTTTTTATTCAATGGTTCCAATCCTTTTGATAGTTAGCTGCTTAGTCTCAAAATCGAGCAACACTCTGCTCTCAATCAGTCAAAGACTCAATTTTTCCTCCATACAAGACTTGTATGGTGTCACACCAAAATTAGAGTGTAGGTTGTGATTGTAAGCAAAGTCTGCCAACAATGGATAGATCTTTCAAATTCCCTGAAAAATCTACTGCATAATTTGGAGTATCTCTCCCAAAAGTCTAACAAGTTCCTTCTGATCATATATCAATTTGCGGATGGAAAACAGCGCCGAATCATAATTCAGTTTCGTATCAAATTCATAATTTGTGTAGATCATATACAGGAGTCATAAGTCATGATTAAGTTTAGGTGATACATCCATTAGCATTAACAGAACAGAACAGAACGAAGCAGAACAGAACATATACACGTGAGGTTACGAATAACCAGTTCCATAAGGGAACCTCCGGGTCCGGGTAACATGACAGAACAGAAGCGGAGCCCCCATTGCCTCTTGAAGGCTTGTCAGAATTCAAACACATTTTTGGGTTCCTGTTTAAACAATAGATATTGGGACCCCATGCAAACAAGTAACCTTATTGATGTAACAGCGGCTACTCTACAAGCATTATACAAAACTTTCACAGGGAGGAAACGAGCAATTTAGTAATCCTTCATACAATAACCCAAATGGGACTTCCACCTTGAGTATTTAAGGTAGCCCAACAATGAAATTCATAATCACATATCCCTAATTCCATTCCGAAATAGAGGGAGGTCGAAGTAGCCCCGTCTATACCTGCTGTTCAACTTCGACTTATAGATACCGAAATTATTTAGACACAAATTCAACAATTTCCTTCTTCACAATAGGTCGCCAAAGCAGAAGGCAATTCATATATTAATCCCCATGATGTCAAAGATAATATCAAAACAATTAGTCACATGTTAGACCCAATTTACACGTCCTCGGAGCCCCAATCACTGAATATAACGGCACTGAGCAGTTATTCACAAGACGTACTGAATTCGCACATTTCCGGATAATCAGGGTTTTTCAAAGCTTTTTGGATATTAATAACATCTACATAATACCAAGGGATGACATTCCGAACAAAACAAAGGAATAATCGTCTCGAAATCGAAGCACACCGTTCGCGACCGTCGGTGGCCGATTCCAGATCAATTAGTCAAACCCACCCGTACGAAACCGTCGGTGGCAAAAGGTATCTCAATCAAAGGTGCTACATAGGCTTAACGTCCCCTAGCACGAAAGGACACTCCAAGAATGTCATCAAAGCAACACAACACCATTCACTATAACCTGATTTTCCCAAAATCTGGTAACACTGAAGCAACCACTCTCCCTTACAAAACATGTTCTGATCAATCAAAGACAAATGTTCAGTACTGCTCGAAATCAAATCAATCTACCGTCATCGGTTCCCATAGCGTCAATCAAACAAAACGGAACAACACTCCTTACAACACCCAATCACGGGGTTTGTACAATTCGGTTCATTTTTAACACATATGTCCTCAATAGTTGGGGATTGGTTCTCAACGGTGTTCATAGTTAGATCAATCTGTTGACAGCCCACAAAAAGTCTTTCAAATAAGTATCCCAAATGAATTCAAGTTTTGGGTCTATCAGTTTTTCTGCCAAGAATAATCTGAGTATTTATTCACAAGCAATTCTCAATCCCCTTTTTATAAAATCAAATTAGATAGAGGGTCTTATCGGTCGATCCAAGCAAAGGTCTTGTCAGATTAGATCAAACAAAGGTTCCATCAAATTATATCAAATGAGGGTTCCATCGTAACAATATCAGGCAAAGGTTCTATCGGATCGAATCAGATAAAAATTTTCTCAAATAGGGCACATTCGGTTCTGTAAGGCATACTTCGTTTGCTTAGGTACATGGTTGATAGTTTCTCAACTTCCCTAAGTTCATCAGTTCTCAAAGTCAAATCGGAGTCATTTATCATAACTGTTCATATCGAAATATCTCAAGTCATGTACAATACGGCATTGTCCACATAAGTTCAGGTATATAGTGGCATGCGCATGCAGTTATTCATATTAGGAGGTATGTACCATAATCAATACAGTAGTTCCCAAACAAGTCTTATACACAAGCACATGGTGCACAGTAATATATTAAATGAAGTTTCCTGGTTGTACATAAGATAGGGTCTGTTATGCAAAAGTTCTAAATCGATCACAAAAGCATAGGTTTACGAGTCGAGCTCAATATAATCACATAGTCCAGTCAACTTCCTACTAATCAAAATGCACGATCTCACAATTATAGAGTTCATCATTTAGGGCACTCAACTTGGTCACACGATTACAGAATTATAATTCCAGTGGTTTAGTCATTGAAGACGGTAACATAATAAATCACCCTGAGCATAGGTGTAGATATATATATATGTGCATGTGCAGAGTTAATCAATATCCCAAAACGTATTTCACAAATTTCCCAAACGGGGCATATACCTCCAATGAATACAGTCCCGATCATGTGGGTCTAACCAATCTAGATACACATGCAGCTGATATGAAATATATGCCGATCAGAGTCAAATAATATCCCAAGCGAAGATGTACAAACGTACTAATTCAGAATCAATCAACACATAAGCATTCATTTGTAAACAGTATAGATACCTGGGATAATGGTTACAACATTCTGAGTGCTTTCTGGGATGAGTGTGATTACTCCATCCTGAATAGCAATTCCTACCACTGGTACGGATTTAGCCAAGGCAAAGGATTCATTCACATTTCGTTCAATCCGGGGACAGTTCCTTGCCGTATGGTCCATCTTACCATATCTATAACGAGCCCCAGAAGCCTGATAACAAACTCCTCGGTGTTTCTCACACAGGTGGTGGCAAAGGTTCATGCCGTAGCGGCAACTAACGCTGTTGCCTCAAGATTTCTGCCAATTCTTGTACTACTCTTTCCGGACTATCAAGTCGGGCTGTGGAAGAACCTTCCAACCCGTATGCCCTTAATTTGCCCATACTCTACACAAATTCTTATCAAGTGACTGTAGTTCCAACCATTCTGGCCTTTGGCCCATTCAAATTTCCATTCATGTCAAAACGGCCTTCGGCCCATTCATTTATGTCAAAACGGCCTTCGGCCCATTCATTTATGTCAAAACGGCCTTCGGCCCACTCACATATGTCAAAACGACCCTTGGTCCATTCATTTACATCAAAACGACCTTTGTTCCATTCGTTTATATCAAAACGACCTTTGGTCCATTCATTCACATCAAAACGACCTTCGGTCCATTCATTTACATCAAAACGACCTTTGGTCCATTCGTTTACATCAAAACGACCTTTGGTCCATTCATTCATTCCTGTCAGACTTTTGTCCACAATCCCAATTAACAACTCATGATGTTTATAAGGGAATAAACAATTGGACATTGACAAGTTTTCAAATATTGATATTACTCACAGTGATTGGCTTGTGAATTTGCCCTGGAGCTTGACCCTACATATTTCATGAACACAAAAAGGGTCACTAATAGTTTAATCCGTTCTTTAATTCACATATTCCTCTTTAGGCTTTATTATTATCTCATTAACTCATTTACAATGCTTAACATATGCCTAAGAGTGCTTGCAAGTGAAAGAGAACGGAAAACAAAACACAAAATGCAAAATCAGGATTTCAGAAAATAGGGTCCCCGCTCGAGCGTGGACTTCCCCGCTCGAGCGTACCCTTAAGGCTTGCAAAAGTACTGGTGGCATGAAAAATACGCTCGAGCGTGGAATAGAGCGCTCGAGCTGAAGGCCTGTCTACAAAACTCCACGCTCGAGCGTGAGGTGTCCCGCTCGAGCGGACATCCAACTCTGCAAAAGTGCTGGGAGCACGATTTTCCCGCTTGAGCGGCAGTTCCCCCGCTCGAGCGGACAGCAAAATTCTGGAAATCCCAGGTTGAGTTCTTGAGCTCCAATTCGATTTTCCAGCTACATTACTTGCATACAATGGCTCAAATCTCAAATATAGTCATACCAACATAGTACCAATGCAAGATTATAACATTATGAAACTCAATTTCTTGATTTATCTACATGCATGGCCCAAAATATGTCAAACTCAACACCAACATAACAAATTCATGCATTCAAGCTCATATCTTCTCAAATTGTACATGCATGTGATGAATTAGCCACATTCTCAACTTGGATAACCCAAATGGTGATCAAAACATGAGTTTCCTTTAACATTTCACATGGATTACACACATTTGTGCTCAAACATGCAATTTCAAAGTAATTTCTTACATGCATGCACACATTAAGCTTCAATTCAACAATTCCAACACAATTTCATTTCAATCTTACTCTTGATCACCAAATTAGCTTGAACACACAAAATTACGAACTATAATCCAAGAATTACTCACCTAGAAGCTTTGATCTTCTAAGCTCTAGTCAATTCTTGAGCTAAATCCCCAAAATTTCCAAGCTTTAAGCCAAATTGCACAATCTCTCTCCCTTTCTCTCACTAAGGCTGGCCCTCACTCTCTCACAATTGAATCCCTCAGATTCTTGAGTTCATAAGAGTTAAAGGGGAGTGTAGTGCTATCATACAACAAGCCCCACTAATATAATATTTTAATGTAAAATATTTGGGCACCTAATTCATCAATTTAATCAGTTAAATCTGACCAGGATCAATTTCTAATTAAATTTCACCGTAGGCTCTAAAAATTATGCCAACCACAATGGCGTAATCAATTTCGGGTTCTGTGGCCGATAAGGCCATCGTCGTCCCATCCGGTGGCAAGAATTTGATGGCGTTCAGCTTCAAAAGATTGCCAATGATCAGGTCCTTTGTAACGGACAAGATAATCTCCAATTTAATTTCCGAAGTGGTAAAATCAAACAGATATTCCTACGGTGAACAGATAGAAATTCAAAACCACATATTTTCACATAATGGCATACAAAACCATAACAAACACATAATCACATCTTATTAACGACCAATTAACAAATTACGGAACAGGGGTATTACATAAGCGGTCCCGAACTGAGGCATACGGTCGACGGCTCCGAAAATCGAAAATTGGTCTCCAAACCGGAAAGTGGCCTACGACCACGAAAAGTAGCCCATGGCCACTGAGAGATGGTCTACAAGACCTCTCCCTCCCTTCGGGAAGAGAAAACATGACCTGGTTCGCAAACCGAGGCAAAGCACAAAAGGGTCCCGAAGTCCGGAGGTAAGGCTCTCAGCTGAAACTCCGTAACCTCAGAACGAGCACAGCATGCACCATCACCGAGTGCCCAATCGATGACGTCTGAGTCTTAAGGTCAGTCAAAAATGAGGTGTCTACAGTTGCCCCTCTTTGACAGAACTCGAAAGTCATAAGTGACGGGAGTGAATGTCAAAGCCCAGAGACGACCCATTTTTGACAAGGCCAAAGACTTAGACAAACATGCAAGATAACTAAGAAATGTGCCCGCAGGCAGCGGCAAAATGCAAGTGATAATGCAAGAAGCCGAACATAACTTATGATCATGCAAAGAAAGCTGTAACGAAGCAAATATATACAATAAATGCAACGGTTTAAGCAGGATTGCAAAATGTTATGCAGGAAGATTTTGATAATTGGACTTATACGCTACGCGAAGCCGGTTTGATAATTGAACTTATACGCTTCCGCGAAGCTAGTTTGATATTTGAGAATTTATGTAATGCAATGCAACATAATAGCTAGGAAGTGAAGGTACCTTACAAGGGCAATTGGCAATGACCTACCTCACGCTGCTGGGGACCTTTCGCTTCTTCTTGGTTGAACCACAGGTACTACTTTTCTCCCCGACTATGGTCACAGCTTTCCCTATTCTCCAACAGGGTGACAGACTAGGTTGGTTCAGTATCCAGAATTGAAGCGCATACACGTGCTATCTCAATCTATGGGGCTGCCATACAGATTTCAAGCCGAGGATATACCCCTGGGTATTTAAACCAGACTTTAGTCTCGGAAATCCCGAACCTTTGCGTTCTAGGCATAAGCCATTCGAACTCTAGTTTCCACCGTCTCAGTTGGTCTCCTAGGAACTCACCACAAACACAGGCAAGTGGCTATACCAGACCACCGGAAGTCGTTCGGGCACGACAAACACCAAAGGAATTGCACCTTTAGAGGATTTAAAGTCTCCTAGACCAGCGAATGCACAAGACAGTGCGAGTGAAGATGTAGGATTTAAGGTCTCCCAGACCAGAGAGTGCAGAAGGCAATGTGATGCTATGCACTAACAAGTGCAAGTGAGGTGTGTAAGAAAGCACGAGCAATGCACCAACAAGTGCAGGTAAGATGCACATGAAAGCGCAAACAATGCAATGCACTAACAAGTGCAAGTAAGGTGCGCAAGAAAGCGCGAACAATGCACTAACAAGTGCAGGTAAGGTGCGCAAGATAGCACGATGCAGTGCATGCAAAATGCAATGGTGAATGCAAAGAGGAAAATACACCAACCATGCTGGAATCATGAGAGGAGGAAAAACAAACAATCAGGCGTGCAAACAACGCAACCTAAGTCAAATTCCAAACACGCTGAAATCGCGTGAGGAAAGGGACACTCAAACCACGCTGAAATCGTGAGAGGAGGTCCAAAACAAACTACCCAGAGCATCTACAACGCAACCTGGGATAAAACCCGCCCAGGCCCGCACATCAGGCGTCCTGAGATAAATTCCAAACACGCTGAAATCGCGTAAGGAACGGGGCACTCAAACCACGCTGAAATCGTGAGAGGAGGTCCCAAAACCTGCCCAGCGCGTCTACAGCGCAACCTGAGATGAATTCCAAACACGCTGAAATCGTGTGAGGAAAGGGACACTCAAACCACGCTGAAATCATGAGAGGAGGTCGAAAACAAAACGCCGAAGCGTGTACACAACGCAACCTGGGATAAAACCCGCTCAAGCCCGCACATCAGGCGTTCTAAGATAAATTCCAAACACGCTGAAATCGCGTAAGGAACGGGACATTCAAACCATGTTGAAATCATGAGAGAAGCTCCAACAACCAGCCCAACACGTCTACAACGCAGCCTGAGATGAATTCTAAACACGCTGAAATCGTGTGAGGAAAGGGACACTCAAACAACGCTGAAATCGTGAGAGGAGGTCGAAAAGAAAACGCCCAAGGTGTGTACACAACGCAACCTGGATAAAACCCGCCCAGGCCCGCATATCAGGCGTCCTGAGATAAATTCCAAACACGCTTAAATCGCATAAGGAACGGGACACTCAAACCATGCTGAAATCATGAGAGGAGGTCCAACAACCCGCCCAGCGCATCTACAATGCAACGTGAGATGAATTCCAAACACGCTGAAATCGTGTGAGGAAAGGGACACTCAAACCACGCTGAAATAGCGAGAGGAGGTCGAAAACAAAATGCCCAAGTGCGTACGCGACGCAACCTGGGATAAAACCCGTCCAGGCCTGCACATCAGGCGTCTTGAGATAAATTCCAAACACGCTGAAATCACGTAAGGAACGGAACACTCAAACCATGCTGAAATCATGAGAGGAGGTCCAACAACCCGCCCAGTGTGTCTACAACGCAACCTGAGATAAATTCCAAACACGCTGAAATCGTGTGAGGAAAGGGACACTCAAACCACGCTGAAATCGCAAGAGGAGGTCGAAAACAAAACGCCCAAGTGTGTACACTATGCAACCTGGGATAAAACCCGCCCAGGCCCGCACATCAGGCGTCCTGTGATAAATTCCAAACACGTTGAAATCGCGTAAGGAACGGGACACTCAAACCACGTTGAAATCATGAGAAGAGGTCCAACAACCCGCCCAGCGCGTCTACAATGCAACCTGAGATAAAACTTGCCCAGGCCCGCATATCAGGCGTCCTGAGATAAATTCCAAACACGCTAAAATCGCGTAAGGAACGGGACACTCAAACCGCGCTGAAATCGTGAGAGGAGGTCTAACAACCCGCCTAGTGCGTCTACAACGCAACTTGAGATAAAACCCGCCCAGGCCCGCGCATCAGGCGTCCTGAGATAAATTTCAAACACGTTGAAATCATATAAGGAACGGGACACTCAAACCATGTTAAAATCGTGAGAGGAGGTCTAACAACCCGCCCAGCGCGTCTACAACGCAACCTAAGATAAAACCCGCCCAGGCCCGCACATCAGGCGTCCTAAAATAAATTCCAAACACGCTAAAATCATGTAAGGAAATGAACACTCTAACCATGCTGAAATCGTGAGAATAGGTCTGAAACAAACTATCAAGTGCGTGCTCGGCGCAACCTGAGAAAGTCGTGGAGGACAACGATCCTAAACGCCGCTCGACGTAAAAGGATAAATGGTACCGGATAACATAAGATGCAAATAAACGCAAAAAGTGCGATGATACAGTACATGTTACAAGCAATGTAGAGTATGATGTTTAGGGAATGCAATAAGCAGACAAAGCGGCACTTTAGAAAGCACCTCATGGAATGAGTGGCGGTAAACCGCTTTACTCTGACGGGGATCTATTCTTGTATTCTTCGAATACTTACCTTCAACTCACAGTATAAAGGTTCTAAAATGCTGACAAGGAGCAACATCTGCATGTAGAAACCACAGGAACTCATTGCAAATACCTACAAATACCGTTTTTCATCCTGATCATATTCATAACTTTCCCTAGGAACTCATTGCAAACACAGCCAAGATGCCTCCAGCAGGGAATGGTACACAGGAAGAGCACATCTGATTGCCATTCTGGTTTTGAAACAATCAACGCAGTATTCTGTTCACTCAGAACACACAGCTCATACAGCACACTGCTTATTCTGAACACACAGCCCGTAACACTGTATTCTATTTCTTTTGAATATACAGCTCATAACACAATATTCTGGTCATTTTGAACACACGGCTCATAACAGCACACTGCTCACTCTGAACACACAGCTCATAACACAGCACTCGGTTTATTCAGTACACAGCTCATTTCGAACATATGGGATGTAGTGACAAAACTTGCAGAAGTTGAAACAAGCTCAGGCGCTCCAAATTTTCCCTCTTTTCTTTTGCTTTGCAGCCCGGAACTTTCATAGCATCAGATGGGTCCTGGTTTTTACTGTTCTCATATGACCTGGGTTGAACCCTGCGGTTTTATAAAAGAACAAATTCTGTTTTGCACAAATGTGGAGAATGGCACGACACTCTGAGCATAAAATAATTTTTTGAAAGCGAGATGAGAAAAGGGTTCTCAACCGGGTATTGAGCCTACAATTGACCACAGCCAAAATAACTCAACAATAGAAAACAAAAGGTAGAACAACCTAAACACAACTCAACAAAGGGAAAACAAGGTAAAACAACCTAAACACATCTATTGACACTCAAACGACTCAAAACAAGAATCGAAACAAACAAAAACACACAAACATAACACTCAGCTGTGTTATAAAGGCAAGAGACCTCTCGGTGCACGAGGAGCCAGTTTCCCCAGGTACTGTTTTCCACCCTTTCTCACTTGTGATTCTCACATCACTCGGCCCTCAAGCTCTGTTTTTCTAAAAAAGCCCTTTCCTCACTTTTTCTCTCAGCGCACATCTCTCTATTCTTCAATCTCTCATTTTTTATCCCTCTCCTGGGTGGTTGATGAATAAGCAGGAAGTTATGGGCTCTTGCCCCTGGTATTCCACCATATTCTTGTTCTTATTCACAACAGTGAATTTCTCCCACAGAGGGGTTGCGCTACAACTAGGTGTGTAACAAATCTACAACTGACATCAGTTGACGATGCTCTGTTGGAGAGTTTGGACGTGATCAGATCTATCCAGATGAGGGAGTGGAATATCTTGATCTATTCCAATTCGTGCTTCGCACTTAGCTCGATACCTCGCTGCTTAGAGGATGTGAGAGCTTTCTACCCTTTTGCGGTTAGCTTCAGTGGTACCCTTTTCCGGCAGGTATGAGTGCCCTTCTTGGCGAGAATGTTGGCAATGGGGAAAGACAGAAAACCTGGCTCAACTGTGCCCCTAGTTCATCATTTTGACCATTTTTTGTTTTTGGCTTTCTACTAAACCAATTTTGACCAAAATGAGAGTTAGATTAACATGCTTGTTCGATTTTCTTATTTGAAATCATGCAAGTCATGTTATGAGCACTGAAAAATTTCCTTTTTTGGGTCCAAGAAATGGTCCAATTTTGGAAAATGGAATACTTTTCGAGAAAATTAGTCAACCTCAGTAAAAATTCTCAAAAACTATTTTTGCAAACGGCCACTGCTCAACGAGCACGGAACCTACTCTCGAGATGCACAACCTCAGATCCGAATGAGAATTGCCCCTTGTCTGAACGGCACTGCATGGAAATAGAAAGTTGCCCTTTGTTTGAATGGCACCGCAGTGCACAGGCAACGGAAAGTTGCCCCTTGTTTGAATAGCACCGCAGCATACTATAACCAGTTTTTAATGTGACAATCACAACCGAGCTGCCGGATACAGAGAAGACAATGATGATCAGAACCATTACATGGACACAGTCGATTTGGAAAAGTTCGTGGCTGGACTTCAAAATGAAGTTGCCTACGTGTCCCAAACATGGGAATCAATCCTTACGTAGTTCAGGGGGGCTAAGGTACACTCGGGTATTAACCTCTCCTTTTGCGCTCTAACTTTTGCCAAGGCCGCCCTTTCTGGGTTTTCAACTTCACGAGCTTTGTTCTTCTCTTCTTTTCAATTCTTTTCATTTCTTTTATTTTTCATCTTTTCTTTTCATTTTTTTCATTTTTTCTTCTTTTCTTTTTTTTGCATTTTTCTCTTTTTTCTTTTTCTTCTTTTTCTTGCTCTAACTTTTGCCTGGGTCGCCCTTCCAAGTTTTTGGCCCAGCGAGCCTCTCAAGGGTAAAAGTGTAGCTTTGTCCATGTCAAATGGTTTTGAGATATTGAAGTCATCTGAATCCAAGAGAATGGTTGTTGTTCGCTAATGATGTAGAAGTCCATCCAATGGAGGGTGAATTTGCCCCTAGTGTTGTGGATAGGAACTTGGTTGTCCTTCAGCAATGTTTGCTTCTTTCCCTTCTTCTAGGGTTTGGCATTCTTGCCGGTCTTCATTGATTTGTGGAATGATCCATCTTCGGCTCTTCAAGCACAATCTGGCATCTTTTGCCCCTAGTTCGAGGGGTGCTTCTGATCTAGCTTTGCAAGCTTCTTTTGACGACATCTGATCTTCTTGATCTGACTTCCCTACCCCTAGTTCGAGGGCTACTTTTGATCCAGCCACACAGGCCTTACATTGTGGTTGACCGTTGAACATTCTAAATCTAAGTTCAAGATTCGAAAGCAAGGAGGTCGAGTCTCGAGGCTGAAAGCGATCCTAGGTTGCACAATCTCAAGAGCGATTCCACACAGGTCTTCGCAGGACCGCGCAAAACATTTTTTGAAATCTTTTAAGAAAGTGACAAATCACTCGCGCTGAAGACAATGTAGAACCAATCTAGATCAAGCCAGGGTCCTTCTCAGTACTCACATTAACAAATATGATTTCATTCATTAAGGGCTTAGCATGCCTTTCTTTCTTCTCAATTGATCAAATTTTGCAAAACTCGAGGAATTCCTCCCTCTTCGTTTTCATCACAGTGTTTGAAAAGTTTTGAAAAACTTGGGTCAATGCAATGAGTTCGAGGCACAGAAAAGTAGGCAAAAAGTACTGTTGTTTCATTCAAACTTTCTGGCACAACTGGCGCAAGGCAGAAGCAAACACAAGAGTGTGAAAATCACTGTTGTTCATTCAAATCTGTTGGCATAACTGGCTCCAAGGCAGAAACAGGCTCAAAAGAAAGCAAAAAGACAAACATAGAACAAGATAGTGATGTCCGAGGTAACACCCCCAGAATCACCCGACTCCAACGCAACAGGACTGACTCGATATAACAAGACAGACCCGACTAACTCAGTACAAAAAGACTGACTATATACAAAACAACAAAACTGAACCAATACCCAAGTCAGAAAGTACAAAAACTAGTATTTGCATATTGCTCAAAACAGTGCGTGCCATTCCCACGTCTGGAGTAAATCGAGCGCCATCCGTAGCTGGTTCATCCCCCGATCACATGGTCACATTATCCCCCAAGTTCACCGAGCTGGGCGCGGCAATGAGCCCGTTGTCAATCAAATCTTGCACTCCGTGGCAAAGACGAAAGCAATTGTCGGTGCCATGACCGGTTTGTTGATGGAAAGCACAGTACTGGGCAGCATCATGCGTAGCCGGTAGAGGATTTGGGAGAGGCCGAGGCTCAAGGGGTTTAAGATGGCCTTGTCTAACAAGGATTTGGAGAGCTTTGGACAAAGGCATATAGAGGGCATGGAAGACCCTCTGACCTCGGGGTTGGTACTTCAAAGTTTGTGGATTTTTGCTGGACGCACCAGCAAAGGGATTGGCAGGGGCTGGCTTGGTTTGCTGACCTCTTCTGAGTGGAGGATTAGAGCTAACAGGATCGTTTCTGGTACGATGGCCCTTCTCCCGATTTTCCCCTTGCTTCGAATTGCTCTCATTCTGAGTGACGAAAATATCCTCCACAATCTTTGCAAGAACTACGAGCACTTGCTGTTTGTTTAGCCCTTCCGCTTTCAAAGCCTCCATAGGGATTGGCCCTACCTTGTTCTCACCACTGGCCTCCAGTTCGCCAAGGGATTGGCCTTCTTCCAATACAACCTGTCCCAAGATTGGGGAGCCTTTTGTCGTGAAACTCCTAGCATGTGATGTGGCTGATGATGGAGCCAATGTCCCAGAGGCCAGATCTGTTATAGTTCTTTGAAGATCTTCAATCATTCTCATCAACTCAGAAGTAGTGGGTTCATAGGTTTGAGATGATTGGAGTTCAGGTGCACCCATCATGCATAAGTCCATGCTTTCCGGAATGAACACCTCAGGCTTGGGTAGATGGGCTGGGGTGATGTATATGCTGGGGTCGAAGGTGGATGGTAGTATATGGATGAGGTTGAGGTGGGGAGGTGACGAGTCAGTACTAACCTGAGGTCCTTTGGGTGAAGCTAGGGTCTCTTCATCAATAAGATCCTGAATCTTATGACGAAGGCGGATGCAACAGTTCGTATCATGACCGTGTTGTTGATGATAGGCACAGTATTTAGCTGGGTCATATCTTGGTGGAAGAGGATTTGGAAGGGGCTGGGGTTCTAGGAGTTCTAGGTGCCCTTCTTCTCGCAGCTTTTTCAAAGCTTGAGAGAGACTCATGTAAAGAGGATTGAACTTTCGGGCTTGGGGCCGATTTGAAGTGGCGGGTTTTTGGCCATTGAGGGAAGTGGTGATAAAGTCTACTTCTGAGCATTTTGCAGCTGTGCTACCATCAGTAGTAGCATTGGAACTACGAACAACATTCTTCCACAAAGGCTCATCATCTTCCACAAAGATTCCTTGTCTAATGGCATCCTCGATTTGAACCCCCATTTCATGAAAGGCTGGAAAGGTAAACAGAGGTAGGATGACCATCTTTTGCAACAGCTTGCCATGTGGATTCCGAACAATCATCCTGATCTGATCTTTTTTAGAAGGCCTTGTAGTCATCATCGAGGCCTTTGCTCTCCATCTCGCCACGAACTCTGAGAAACTCTCTTTTGGCTCTTGGCAGGTGACTTCGAGATCACGAGTTGTGACCTCGATCTGCGTATTGTAGGAGTATTAAGCAATAAAGGCCTCAGCCAGCTTTTCCCAGTTCTGTTTCATAGAGTCCTCCAATTTCGCATACCAGATTGCAGCTATCCCAGACATGGTTCGACCGAATAGTAACAGCTTTTGGGCTGTGGTCAAACCCATTGGCCTCAAGATATCAGAAAATAGGTGAAGGTGCACCATTGGGTCTCCAAAACCATCGAAACGATCGATATGTGGCATCTTGAACCGGTCCGGTAATGTCACCGCCGAATCGGTGTATCCATCCTCTATGTCCGGAATGGACTTTACACCCTGAGATTTCTTGAATAACTTCTCAAGCTTGCTTACTTTTAGTGCCGTGGGGTCCACCTCGAACTCAAAGGGAGAATCCAGCAGGTTGGTCTATGCTTTGGATAGCTGGGGTAGGATTGGAGGCGGAGCCGACCCTGTTGGAATGTCCGTATCTTCCTAGACATTAGCTGTCTCCCCGAGTATTGGCACTCATGGTGGGGGAGGAGCTTGGTGTGAAGTGGATGCTCCGGTTTGCTATTGTAGCCTGGCAATTAACTCTGCCTGTTGAGCCATGACCTTGGCCTGTTGTTTGGCAAATTCTGCTTGACGAACAGCGTCCTACTGCATGGTTTTCATACTTTCCTGGAGCTGACGCATCACCTCTTCCATGCTAACTGAAAACTGTTGATCTAATTGAATAAGTGTGTATATCTCCCTGAGGTTAAAGCAGATATCTCAACCCAACTGCGCACAGGTGAAATGGATAATGACCACTAATCTGAGGACTGTTGAACTGGTGATTTGTGCCTGACTAGCCCTTTTACCCTGTCTCTGGCAAAGGAACATTGATTGCCCTTGAACTGAATCTCTGGCTTGACAAAGTCTATCAGCACAAGTCCAATGTACCCGGGGGATATTGAAGCCTTCTGAAGCTATGGTTCCCAAGACTACCTAGCCATGGAGAAAACAGGCAGCATCTCAGCCCAATTTCACCAGAACAAATATGAGCAAAGCTGAATGACTGTGCTCTCCATTGAATTCTGTCCTAAAACTGAATCTGATACCCGCAGATATAACTGATTCTCAAAAACACTTATACCAATGCCCGCAGGCCTGATACCCAGACTTGCAAACTGATATATGCATTCATGTAGAGACACACTCTAAAAGCACATAGCAAACAAGTGAGAGCCAAAAGCACCCCTATGGAGAGGTAGGGTTTCCCTGTCCTATTTTGTCAGGAGCTAGGGTTTCACTACGCACACAGCGGTTTCAAACAACCTATATTCGGGTAAGCAACCTGTCCTAGCTTGGGATAGTCACTATGGATTCCGATATGCACTAGGTTGAATGGTCCAAAAAATGTGCCTCGGTAAAAATTGGGGTTTGTGTTCCAATCGTGGTAGAGCCCGTAACTGGTCAGCCTTATGGCACGCTTCTCAAAGCGAGCCTCTGGCAAACTGATCAGGAATAGCAGATGGCAAACACGGTGTCCTAGGTGCACCAATGCAAATGCAATGCAAAGAAACACATAAGTGTATTCAAAACAAGATATCATGAGTTTGAGTCAAGTTCTCTAATTCCCCAGCAGAGTCACCAGAAACTGTAGATGTCCCCGAACGTCCCGGGAGGGAATCCCATTTTGTTCATTAGGGCTTACTACAGTTTGGACTCAACGTCACGATCCTATATCTAATCTCACAGAGTGCAATGCAAGACTGATGAATCATCAAAGAGTCCAACTCCGGCAAATCGTTTTGAAAAAAACAGATTTTTAGAAAGAAGTGCCAAACGTGGAAACCCTGACTCGTGCCTAAGGCCACGTGTCTGTCATCACCAAAGTTGCCTCGGCTTGGGAACTTGGGTACGATTGGGGAAGGTCACTTCGTGAGCACCCCCGCTCGTCCGACCAAAGATCGGCCTCTACTAACCATGATATCGTGTTTTGAAAACATTATGTGCTATTATTCCGGTTATTAGCCTAGAATTACTATGTGATGCGCACAGCATACAAGTATAGACTGGATTGCCTACGTTGGAACAAAGCATCGCATATAGGATTCTTTTGAAAATGGATTGAAGTTTGCTACTCGCAAGTAAGCTAAAACACGGGTTTCGACGAATTATTCGAACTCAAGCAACCCAACCTTCACCCACAGGCATTCAGGCAGTTATATCACATAAGCACATAGCCTCATGGTAAGCAGGCTATCATGGCAGTCACTCACACACATGCAAGGATGCTAAAGCATAAATACTTACCGAGTACTCCAAGTCAAAGAAAGAAGCTAATTAAAAATTATGCATGAATCCTAACTATGCTGAAATGCCTAATGCAACACATGCAAAAATGCAACTAAGATAGGCTCGGCTATTTTATAATGGCATATGAAATGCAATAACTGATACATGAATTCAACTTGGAATTGAAATACAATGCAGTTAGCATGATGTGCCGAGCCCGGTGCATGCAAAATAGACGAATGGATGCAAACATACGAGCATAAGGATGCTAATTTAAACGTGTCCTAAAACTAACCATCATAAGCTGGTAAATAAAAGGGACAAAGACGTGGGGTTGGAAGACATACATCACACATACGCACACTTATTACAACATTGCCCTCCTCGGAGGGTCCGAATAAATAATACACAATCGAATGAAAAATGAATTACAGCTAATTATTACACAACCCTAATTAATTAACAAATTAAATAAAATAAACAAGCTAGCATGCAAAACATATGAAATGGACTGCCTCAGCTCGGTCTTGAATGACAAGGAATGCATGCATGCTCGAGTCGCCTTGCCAGAAAATCCATCGCAATGCCCCAATTCGCCTCTGTTTGCAACTGGTCCCAGAACACTGTACAAAACTCCACCATGCTGTAGGGATACTCCCGACCAGTTTTTGCTGCTGGCTTCTGGTTTGCTACAACAGAGAATAAGAAAGGGGCATGGTAAAGTATTTTCAACATATGTGTGCACGACCACTCTCCCCGTCATTGCATAAGCTCTAGGGAGTGTAGTCCTCGATCCTCGTGCCACCAATCATGCATCTCGATGCATGATGGCCGAGGAGTCGAATTGCATGACTCAATGTCAAATGGATACACAAATGAACACAATAAGGCCTAAACTCCATCATGGGTAATCCAGAGTGTCGGCGACCGAGAATCGAGACACGTTTCGTCACTTAGAGTACGAAACGTCCCTTGTTTCCCATGTCTGGACTAAACCCTACTCCAAACACAATGCAATACACATGGCATGCATGAATGCAACTCTAACATGCAACCTAAACATAATGCCACTAAATGATGCAAACATGCGAATGATGATATGCAAACATGCTACTAGCATACACAATGCTATGAACTAAGAATGGCATACTCAATGCACATGAACTATATGGCATACGCAATGCACACATGGAGACTAACAATGCAATGATCAAGGCATACACAATGCAATGGTCAATCATGCAACAACATGGACTAAATGGCGTACACAATGCAAGATGGACTTAAACTAAAATGAATGGGCCTCAGCCACACTCAAATCAGTGGCCAAACATGATGAAATTAAAGGCAGGAACACTCATGCAAACATGCCCAATGCAAGGGACCGAACTTAAGGCATCAAATGCCACTCTACCAAAGCATGGCAAGGGATGAAATATGGCATACAATCATACATTTTTCAGCTCTGAAATGACATGCAAGATGGTCCCGAATCATGCAAACACCTCACACAATGCATGCTAGATGGCCCGAATACCGAAACTAGTGAAGCGCATTACACTAGAGGTACACAAATCAATGCACAAATGGCCAAACCAGCCCCAAACAGACCCTAGGCAGGTCCAAGACAATGGGAAAATGGTCTAAAATGATGGTTGAAAATGCAAAGAAATGGGGCTCATTCAATGGTCCAAAAGCGAGGCATACAAGCACGACTCTCAAACGCATTTAAAGAGTAAA
>NW_021024834.1:1219275-1256082 GCF_004153795.1 Camellia sinensis | reverse complement strand
GTTACCAGTGGAGATCAATGTTAAATCCTTAAGGGTAAGATGCCAAGACCAGTTGGATCCTGAGCAGTACTATCAAAGTATGTGCTTGGAATTAGAAGATATAGATGAAGCTAGAATTTTGGCATTAAATAGCATTCACTTTTAGAAGAAGAAAGCAGCCAAAAATTATAACAAGAAAGTCAAACACATTGGTTTTGATGAAGGTGATTTGGTGTGGAAAACAATACTCCCAATAGGGATTAGAAGCCATAAATTTGGCAAATGGTCACCTAATTGGGAGGACCATATCAAATTCATAGAGTTTTGCCTTTTGGGGCATACCATTTGAAAGATCTGAGTGGTTATGTGCATCCCAAAAAAATTAATGGCAGATATTTAAAACCTTATTTTCCAACTATTTGGGAAACACAGGGAACAAGATAAACAGTGAGCACAAGAACATAAACAAGGAAATACTTTATAAAGAGTCGAGTACATTGTGCCACAAGTTGGCCCAAAAATCATTACAATGTTTTAGCTGCTTTTGTATAACAGATTTCCTATTTGTAAATGATGCGAACAGTTGAATAACTGTAGTCATATCTTTCTTTTGATCATCCAGTCCTTGGTTGGTGATTTGCAGCTTGAGGTCAGTTCGGAGTAAGGCTTGATTCACTGCAGAAAGCTCCTCTTCGAGTTGAGCCTTCCTCTCCAGTAATTGAGTTCGGAAGTGAGAGGCAGAGGAGTGTTGTTCCTTAAGCGTTGATACCTCAGTATGCACTTGAGAAACAAAACTTTGATCTCTGACCAATTTCTCATCTGCGGTCTTAGTAGCGTGATAGATGCTGATGTAAAACTCAATGGTAGTTGCTGCCTGAGATAGATGGTTAGAGACATCCATACCAGACTGCTCAGCAAGTTTGCAGCATTGAAGAAACCCGTTTTTTTATTATAGGCCTTTGTAGAGCCTCGAAGGGAATCCTCAAAAAAGAAATTAGCAGGTCTAGACAGGTGTCCAAGTCTATCGAAGGCACAGAAGGTTGGCTGCTGGAGGAAGGAGAGCTCTCAAAGATTTCCAACAAAGAATCAGCTAAAACTAATGGCTCAGTCTCCTCATCGAATGACGGAGAAGTAGAAGTGATGTCAAAAAGGCTAACTAATCTTGCTTCAAAAATATCAATTTCATCAGTAGACATGAGGGGAGCAGAAAGAGTTGCCTTGGTAGACACAGAAGATTGCATAGCAACAGGAGAAATAGGTGGAGCATCTTTGATGGTCTCCATGGTCCTGGTCACTAATGAATCAAGAGAAGGAGGGCTGGAGCTAGGTAAAGATGGGGAGTCACGAATTGGAGAGCTGTCAGCACTCATCAAAGACAAGGTAGCACTTGGAGCCTTCTTAGAAGGGGAGAGAGGAACAAGACTCAGTAAAGAAGTAGATTGGGGAAAGTCAAGAGTCAAGTGAGAAAGATAGGGAGCTAAACCAAGAGGAAAAGGTATAGGAATGCTTGGCTTCAGGAAAAGTGTAGAAAATCTAAACCCTGAAAAGGGAAGTATGGTCTGAGTAGTCTCTACATCCTGCGTCTGATCTGCTTCGAATGAAACTGAGAGAGGTATCGGAAATATGAGCTCAGAAGTTGCTGCTGCATGAGGAAGAAATATAAAGCAATGTCAAACCTTGATACCAAAGGCTAACAAAGGAAAAAATCGCAAAAAAAAAGAGCATAAAATTACCTGCTCCAGAAGTATCGGCGATAATGGGGGAACTGTGAAGGGTGTAAGCTCTGGCAGTCTGTTGTCGTCTTACAGTTTCCCTTTGTAGTGTGTCAGCAGCAGCAGGTTCATCTCTCAGAAACTGTTGTTGCCGCCTCTTCTCAGCTCTTTCAAAGACAATCATGGCTTTAGGATGTTCTTGCTCTATTGTCTTGATGGCTGCTTTTTCAATGGTATCTTCGACTAAGATAGGAACAGGAGCAGACACCTTTTTTCTCTTCTCTATGGCCTTGGCGATTGTCTCAGAATCAGAGTCTTCGACCATATCGGAAGGAGAAACAGTCATCTTTCTTTTCCTTTTCCTCGGTATTGGCAGGGTCTGTTTTTTCTCAATTTCTTTCTCAACTTTGCCCTCAAGTTCTTCAAGTTGCGATCTAGATCCCAGAGAAATGAATTCATCTTCTGACTCTCTGGCAGTTACCGAGTCGGATGAAAAGACGATCGCCTTCTTCTTTCTTTTTAAAAATAACTCTTCCTCTTCATCGGATTCTTCATTTTCTTCCCTTTGAATATTGGATGTTCCCTTCTCGAGTTCAAAGAGGCTCATTTTCTTTTGTAATTGGCCACCTCCACAAAAGAAGAATTAAAGATAAGGCAAAATGCATTATGAAAGACAAAAGGAGAAGAGACAAGGGTATACCTTTCTTCGAGGCAGCCCGAGTGACTTTGGGAGGAATTGAAGCAGCAGGAGCAGCGTGTGCCAACTCTGAAACAGTGGAAGAAGTGCCCCCCCCGGTTTCTTTGGGCTTGGTCACATCTAACACTGTTAGTAGGCTTGAAGGTGGAATGGCCAGATAAATCTCCATGTTAGTCACCCACCAGTTTTGGTACCTCTTCAACATGGTACCTTGGGGAATGAAAGGAGTGTATTCAAAGTTGGCCAAGTCATCTACAAATTTCAAAGTTGCCTCTTCTAGCCTGGATTTCCGGACTTTCAAGTCCCTTCTGGTGAGGCTGAGATTTGTGTTGCTACAGAGAGGTATTGGGGCCCCTTGTGAGAGGCCAAATTGTCTAGCAAACTGAGCTGGACAGTAAGGTTCAGCAATACATTTATATGCCTTCGGGTTTAAAGTCCCGATAAATAGCTCTCTGGGAATTAGAATGGAAGCCCATATATCCTGGTGAGCAAGTGAAGTACAGGACTGGTCACTTAGAAAATTCCTCAACCAAGATGGACCAATGGAAGGTTCGAAGGGACGAAAGCGGTAAGTAGGAAGGGAGGCTGGAAGCTGATGGAAGAAAGAGAAGTAAAAAGCAAAGGTAGAAGGGTAAAGTGAAGCATTGGCCATCCTTATGTCGTGAGTAAGAGGGTTTGGCTCGGAAAATTTAAGGCATTTGGATTGTAATTCGGTAAAATAGGCGAAAAGCCAAAACTGAAGGATCCAGAATGGCCCCCCTTGATTAGCATCTAAGGGTTTCTCACAAAAAAGGGGAGCAGACTCTATATACATGCCCTAGAACATGTGGGGCTAAGGCCACCTTTTTCTGTAAAACAAAGGCTTTGGCAAGAGGGGCAAATTCAGGCATAATTCTCTGAGAGGAAGTGCAAAAAAGGAATTTACAAAGCCAATACAATAAGAAAGAAAAAAATTCCCTATCAGTCACAGGGCCCTGTCTTTTATTCTCAGCCCTAGCGAAATCACTATAAGATGAGTTATGAGAGGGGAGAGAGAAAGGGACTGATAAGTCAGGATAGTCTGGCCCAAAAGGGGTGCCAATGGGAGATAGTCCCAGTAAATGGCAAATATCAAGAACAGTAGGGGCCATCATCCCACATCTAAATTGGAAGTTAAAGACAGGATTCCAAAAACATAGAGCAGCGGGAACAAGGAAAGGGTCTTCTGAAATAGTTACCCTAGACAGTCTGAGAGCATCGAGAAGGCAGAGTTCTTGAAGGTCCAGGGTCCTAGCAGGAATAACCCGATCATACCACTCTTGCCACTCTGGTCTCACCGTGGGCCAGCATCGGTGGGGGCGATTCATCCTCCAGTTCCCCCAGTCAAGACCGCCTTCATAGAGAAGACATTGGTTTTCCAGTCGGGGATACAAGGTTGGAAGTTCAGTGAGGACCTCTTTGAATATGGGCCCAAGCACGTAGTCCGATTGCACATGGCGTCGAGGAACAAAGATGCGTCCATCAATAGCGCTCTTCTCCCCAGCTTTGTACTTTTCGCATTCTGCATCAATAATCCTCTTGAGGGCCACAGATGGGCTTATACGCTCTACGACTGATACTGAAGGAGAAGCCATTGACGGTATGCTTTTCTTCGGGAAAGGAAGTAGAGAGAAGCCGACGATCGGTAATAAGAGAAGTTTGTGCGATTAGAAGAGCAAGTGATTTCAGAACGCGAAACAAAAGGGTTTTAAAAGCTCTCGCATTTAAAAATATATTACATGAGCTGTTAAGTATTAAAAGTACGAGTACAAAAGCTTCCTTCAACATTGATGCTTTTGGAGGGGAAAAACAAAGCCCGGTTATTAAGACTAGCTTCGAAATAAGATATTTTGCTTCGAAGCCGAGTCAAACGGTTTCGAAAATAGAGAAGCCAGCTTCGAAGTGGGTTGCCCTACCCAGGAAATAAAAATACTCGAGTATTTTAAAAAGGGCTTAAAGACCTATTTTTGGAGTTTTTAAACAAAGGTAATGTCCTTCGAAGCAAAACCTGAGTTTCTTTAACAAAGGTAATGTCCTTCGAAGCAAAACTTGAGTTTCTTTAAGAATGGGATTTGGTGTTCGAAACATCAAAAGCAACGATGACAATGACTAGATATTGGCTGTAGTCGAAACAGGTTTTGAATGTAAGATTGCTAGATTCGAAGCACTGTTTCCAATTGAAAATCAGCCAAAACTCAACTCCACAAATTGGAAAGGTTACGATTGGCTCATTTAGTGTTTTATTTAAAACAATTAAAGTCCAAATTTAAAGGATGAAATTGTTCGAAGTTCAGAGTTGACTTTTAAAACACAAGTAAAAATACAAGTGAAGACAAAGTCAAACAAAGACAAATTTTGTTCATATTAAGATCAAAGTGATTACATCAGCTGACCCTATCTCGGTATGAATTCGAGTTCATAAAAATAAGGAATGGAATAAATAACAAGATCATGAAATTTGGTCCAACAATGGTCAATGAACTTTTGTTCTTTCCTTATTCTATCTTCTAAATTTTCTACCATCGGCTGCATGAGTTGATGTGCTCTCACTTCATAGTAGAGCTCTTCAGCCTTTATTTCAAAGGCCACTTCTCTTAACCCTTGTTCCAATTCATCAATGTCTAAATCATCCCAATAGGCAGAGTCTTTATTCTTGAAATCATTGAATTCTTCCATAAAGTTCTCTGCTTCGTATTGAGTATGAATTCGAAGGGACGAAAGCTGGTCTAACGATTGTGTAGTAGCCATAGAATTACGATGCCAGTGAAGGAGTAATGGAAGTTGGTCTAGAAACATGTGAAGTTCTGCTTGAGCAAGGGGATTAAGGACATGACCCCTAGTCAGAATATCACAAGCCCATTGAAGGTTTGTGAGAGGGACTTCATCCTCGAGTACATTGAAAGGCAAGTGAGAAAAGCCTGCAAGCAGGAGTAGGTCCTGTTTCCGCTCAGCTGAGGTAGGAGGAGGTGGAGGTTTATAAGGGGGAAAGACTTTCTCCATGGATAGAGCAATCTTTAGTTTCTCTGTCCAGGAAAGAATTGGTGGGGGAGAAGGTGTGCAAACTTCAACTTCGGGGGACGAAGAAGAAGATGTGGACGCTTCTGTTTCCGAGGATGATATGGGGGCAGAAGGAACAAAGGCATTAATATAATCAATCCAGTCAGAAGAACAGAGCTTCGCCTTCTGGTCTAAGAAGGATGGGTTATACCCTTGTGCTTCTTCTGGGCGTAGGGCAGTGTGCACTATCTTTGTAGGCATGGAAGATGTATACCATGCTACAAGAAGATTCTCCTCCAGACTACGCCGATGGTCAATGGGCACATAAGGATAAACAACTGAACTTCGAGAATAGGAGGGAAACTCTAAAGGGTCAGTGAACTCAACAAAATGGTGGTTGATTCGCTCCCTTAAATCAGGAGTCTCAGGTACTGACCAGTTTGTCCAGTCAGCACTTCCAGAAGAGCCAGAAGAAGAAGCAGCTGCAGCTTTATCCCATATAGAAATCTGCGAAGAAGAGTTGTTCAAATCCATATTTGTAATTTTACGAATCAGAGGTTTGAGAGCAGATTGTTCGAACTGTAAAGGTAGGTCAGAAGGGAAAATTCTTATGTCTTTGATTTTAGCCTTCTGAATCGAAGGATTAAGAGCAATGTGTTCGTAATCCAAAGGTCGGTA
Organism: Camellia sinensis; assembly: GCF_004153795.1. Lineage (NCBI taxonomy): Eukaryota > Viridiplantae > Streptophyta > Magnoliopsida > Ericales > Theaceae > Camellia > Camellia sinensis. The sequence continues at coordinate 1,250,001 of NW_021024834.1, read as the reverse complement.
ATCTGCAAAGACGTCCATGACCTGAACATAGAAAGGTGGGTAAAGGTGGCTAATAAATGCATGCTTTCGGCGAGGAATAGCATCGACATATGACTCTTCGTATGCCTCATCATTGGAAGAAAGAATTAATTTGGCCATGAAATGTATCAGTCTGTTCGAATAATAAGACAATGAAAGTGCTTAAAGATCAAGATGAGAGTATTAATACAGATGGTGTGTGACAGTTGCATTTCTGGGAAGATGCAAAACCCATGCACGTTCTAAGACGTGGGAAAAGGGACTCTGATCCACTAATATCACCAAGTCCTGGGTATATTAGTGTGGGGGGTAATGTTGGCTACACATTTTGTACTAAGCCAGTAACAATCCAACGCGTGGCAAAGCGAGGGTAATATGGGGAGACCAGGTAGGTCTTCGATCCTGACCATACACGTGGCAATTAATATTGATTGTTATAAGATCTGAGTAGTAGCAGATCAACAAAGAGACGTACAGTGACGTGGCTTCAACGGTTGCTCACATTTCAAATTCAAATATAAGGGGGAAACCTAACTGCAAGTGAAGGCGTAGTGGGACTACTTATAAGGTAGCATGATCAGCAACTACGGAGGAGCAGTTCGACGGTTTGAAGTACAATTCGATGGTTATCTTCGGAGAGTATAAATAGCAGGAAGGATTTCAGAGAAGGGGACGGAGAAAAATCTAAAGAATCACTTTGCATATTCCAGTGTTATTTCCTGTCCTTTATATTCCTGTATTTTTAGTTTCTGCGCTGCACTTCATTTGTAGGAGTAGTTGTCAAGTATATTGCCGCTGTAATTCTCTACGGAACTGAAATCATTGTAAGTTCTTTTATACTAATGAAATACTCCAGTTTAGTTAACTGTTCTTATGTTCAGATTTTCTGAAATTTAATTACCAGTAAGCCACCAGTAAAAGTCCTCTTTATTGAGGCCGAAAGAACCATAACACAATCGTCTGAATAATTGTTTGGCAATTCTGTAAGGACTAATTGATCCTTGCTGGCACGCTCATAATTACGAAAGTAACCTTTGAAAGCCAAAAAGCCAACAGTCTTAAATTCGGTATTTATATTCCTACTTTATCTGGTGTTATTGATTGGGTTTACATCTAAAATCTTTGGATTATTTTGGATTTAAACTCATACTTTTTCAAGTCAAAATAGTATTTTATTAATTTAAACCAAACATGGTTTGGTTCGAAACTCTAACCGGCACAATAATTTTTTGTTTAAGAAAATAAATAAAAAAAGAAAACAAGTTGTGGATATTTTTCAATATGATTGAAATTACTTGAAAATAATTATTTAGAATTAATTACTTTTTTAAATGATTATATGCTTATTAATTCATATTTACTTAGAGAAATTATAGGAAATCACATTTAAATAAACATGAATTTAGGCTTGTTTTGGGAAGGATTAAAAAAGTAAAAAAAATCACTAAAAAAAATCATAAAGTCAAAGAATTATACACAAAAAAAAATTCAATGATTTCCTTTTCTCTTTATTTTTCACATATTTTTTTTGTAAAAAATAAAAATAAAAAAATCCTAAATACTAATTTTTTTCACCTCATATTTTTACAAAAAAATTAAAAAGTTACTAAAATAATCTATTATAAAACCAACCCTAATTGAGTGTCACATTATATTTATATTTTATATTTATTTATATATTTAGAATTTTTTCAAAATCACGTTTAATTAACCAGAATTGACGGTGATTATTTGGTAGTGGTAGAGAGAAGATGATAATAGTAATAGTGAAATGATGATGATGTTTGTCGTGATATAACTACAACCATTTCTCCAAACCATTTTCAAATTACTCCAACATTTTCAAATTCAATTCACCATCTTTTTTCACTTATCAATCCACTCTCAAAATCACAAAAATAATTTACTGCTCCCATATACACACACACACATATATATACCTATATTTATATACATGTACAAGCACAAAATAATCATCACTTGTATAATCATGTTGATCAAGTTTGTGCTCTTCCAAACGTCGTCGTGTAACATGAAAATGTAAACATGAGCTAGCTGGTGGGTGTATGTCGAAAACCTCTCTGATGCCTAAGTTAGTGAATAGGACCAACAAGGAGTAAAAAGCTCTATGAATTCGAGAACGGTGAGGGCTTGACTCACGCTTTTCTCACACGCCCCTTCGAGGGTTTCTTCATTTTGGGTCCAAATAAGCCATGGGAGGTGCAGGAGGCAAATCTTCGTGCCTTTTATTGGACTTCAGTGTTTGGTCGTCGACAGTGGAAAAAGACAAATCTTCATTGTTTGCCATTAAAATCGTTGAAGAAAAACTTGATCAAAATGTTTGTTCTGTGATAGCTTCCCATAGACGACACCAATTGTACTAGCACGGAATAATTGTTATTTGTATAATCCTGTTGATTAAGTTTGCGCTCTTCCAAACGTTATTGTATGACCTAAAAAGGCAAACGTGAGCTAGCCGGTAGGTGTGTGTCAGAAACCTCTCTGATGCCTAAGTTAGCTAATAGGACCAACAAGGAGTAAAAAACTCTGTGAGTTTGGGAATAGTAATTGCAATACCTAAAATTAGGTTAGATTTGAACCTTTATAAGTTTCGTACGGTATAATCCTAATAGGACTCCAACTCCCCTTCATAGAGTCCTCCTAGGAATTACATTCTTAAAAGATAACGCCCATCCTTTAACAACCTCCTTACTGCAAGAAAAGTAAGGTGGCACAACTCTTTGCATGACATCCAGACGAGCAACCAAACTATATTACCCTTGTCAACATTTGATTCAACCATGTAACATGTCACACCGTGCAAATCCAGCATGGTGTGTCACCATACTAACGTAGCGCCGTGCAAATTGTGTTTGACTAGTCTTCTTAGGTAGCTCGGCCCCTGCCTACTCTAGAATTAGTTGCCCGGTCAAACCAAGAGTCATCTTTGACCAATTCACACTTTGCACAACCCAAACCATGTAGTCTTCCAATCCATAGTCTGATGATTTAGCCTGGTTTGCTCGTACGCATCCACAAACCAACCTATCTGAGCGGCTCAAATCCCAAGCCCGTGTCAACTTAGCTCGGCTCAATTTACGCAACACAAATTACCCTCTCAATACATATATAGAAATTAAATGATAAGAGAGAGACGTTTCTTTTTTTTGGTGAGCCAAATTCCAAATCCGCCAGCACATATTTTCCCATCTAGGAGATAGACAAACGTTAGGTTGGATCGGGTTCGGACTAAGCCAACACTACATAATAATAGATTTTGTTGTCTATTCAAGTCCAATTCGATCATAATATTGGGCCTCTATATTTATCCAAGTCCAGTCTAAAAAATAATTATAAATTAACTAATAGATCCCAACTAGGTTAACACTAAGATTGTGATCCCTCTATATTATATGTAATGAATGGGAGAATTCTATTAAACATACTCTCATACCATATGTAGTCTTAGTTATTTCATTTTTTTCTTTAGTTATGACCAATTTTCTTTTTTAATTATGATAGTATTTTGAGATATTTTGTTATGACTTTTTTTATGTTTGGTTATAACTTCTTCTTTTTCTTTTTTCTTTTTTTTTTTAATTGTAACTCAAAAAGTATGAAATTATGCATTTTTTTTTCTACAATTATAAGGTGCATGCATATAATACACTCTTTGAGAAATGTACCTTATTCATTCTCATAATGAATGATATTTATTAGATTATTTAACCATTATGAAAAATTATCTAAGTGTAATGATTTTTTCTTCATTTGAAATAATGATATATTTTTATTTTTATTTTTATCTTTTAGTCATTAAATATGTAATGAAGATGTTTTTTATAATTATGTAATGAAGAGAATCAAGTATCTGCTATATTTTAATATGATTTTTTTTTTTTTTTAAAGCAAGATTTGTGATGAGTGATTTTATGATTGTCTAGTTCTTTACAACTTTTTGTCAATTTGTTTTCCACTAGAATGTCATCACGAACCCACAATCATGATAAAAAAAAGGGTATGGCTTCTGTTCAGTCTGGGATCGGACTGGACCGTGTTGTTGGGCCTGTGGAGGCCCACTATGGGTCCCGTTTTGATAATCTGAACCGTTCAATGTGTAGAACTCGTTGAGTATTATATGCCTATAAAAAATCACATTGATTGGATATCGATAGCTATGTGATCAAAACAATTTTTTTGTCAACCGTTAATTTGTTCACCGTCCAATTTTTTTAATACGAAACTGATTTGATCATATAGCTATCGATATCCGATCAACGTGATTTTTTACAAGTATATAGTACTCGACGAGTTATACATATTAAACGGTTCAGATTATCAAAACGGGACTCGTGGTGGGCCCCCACAGGCCCAACAGCACGGTCCAGTCCGATACAGAAGCCATACCCAAAAAAAAATATAGCTTATACACACATATCGCTCCTTTTGTTGTTTTTCATTTAAAATTTTTATTGGCAAAGTAAAAAATCTAGTCTAATAATTCAAAAAAAAATTAAGTTAATTTAATAATTATAATATTTTTATTTTATCATATTTATTTTTGAAAACATTAATGATAAATGTAATTTATAAATAAATTATTTATTTATTTACAGAGAAACACAATAAATAAAAATAATACAATTATTAATTGATATAATTATTTCATATATATTAAGGCCTAAATCAATAAGGAATTAAACACATTGCAGTCTAGTCAAATTTTTGGAAAACAATCACTCTAAATGATTTTGAGTTTTAAATTTGTAATTTTTAGGGATTTTTTATTTTCAATTTTTTTTTTTGATGCATTTAATTTGGGATCTTTATTCACAAATCTCTCTACACCTACTTATATTTCATTAAGTCCAAATAATTTTCTTATATTCTAATAAATCATATATATGGATGACATAGTTATCAAAATACGCTTAATAATAATATTCACAATAATAATGTGAATATTCTGTGACGTGATGTTAACATTCACACGCCAATGTGAATATTCACACTGTAAAATATGAATATTCACATCATCAAACTGCTAAGTGTTCAAAAAATATTTATAAAGGTAAAATTGTTCATAAAATATCTTAAATATGAGAATTAGGATTTGATGAATCAAATGTCCAAATAATAGAACTTATTAAAATACAAGAATATGTTATGCACTAAATAAGATATAAGTACTTGAGAAATGATTTCATCGTAAATTCCCCATTTAATTTAAAGGCACTTGCAAAGTATAAAATTAGTGAAACAAATCTTTGAAAATACAATATATGTTTGTATTTTTTTTTTTTGTATTTATTATTATTATCCTTTATTTTTTCACAAATATTTTATTATTAACTGTATTTAGATTAAGTGGATTTAAATAATTAAAATATCAGAAAATTTTAAAAACTAAAAATACGAATTGAAAAATTTTAAAACTATTTTTGAATGTTTAAAGCTAAACGTATAATTTCGAACGAAAGCAGTTGTGTTTGAATGGTGGTGTCACTAGAATTGTATTTCGGAAATCAAACTCTAAAACGTTTATGTGTTTGAATGTAACTATGGAGAATTCGATTTTGCTTCTTGAGCTAAGGAGGCTGGTATTATTAAGGGGATTAAAGTTTGAAGCAGCTCCCCTCAAGACTATCAACTCCATACCCTTTAAGACTATGGCTCGTGGGCCTCAGGAGATTGATGACAGTAATTTGAATTGTTCATTTCTTAAGTATGAAGGATCACATATGTTCAAAGTTACACTACAAGAAAATTGGGCTTAAAAGACAGAAGGATTTGCAACAGCACACTTGTCGTCGCAAAAAGTCACTTTTTGAGACAACACAACTTGCGGTCGCGGAAAATGTGAGTTTTTGCGACGACACAACTTGCTGTAACAAAAAATGTGAGTTTTTGCGATGGCACAATTTGCTCTCGCGAAAAAGGAGAGTATTTGAGACGGCAGAAAATACTATCGCGAAAAAGGAGAGTATTTGCAACGGTAGAAATTGATGTCGCAAAAAAATGAGAGTATTTGCAACGGCAGAGATTGTTGTTGCGAAGAAATAGAGTTTTTGCGACGGCACCAGCTGCAGTCACAAAAAAAAAAAGTGAGTTTTTTGCGACTGTAATAGGTACCGTTGCCAAAAAAAAGTAAAAAAAAAATATTGTGATTTTAAGACGGCTTCATATATATATAGTCACAAAATGGTTTGAATAAATGTAACGGTATTTTTCTGTCACAAAAAAAAATAAAAAAAACGACGTCGTCATACTCTTTTAATATAACATTTCTCTTTTCACCAATTTTTTTATCTTCTTGTCTCTCTGTCTTTGTCTCTCTCTCTCTCTTACTCATCACTCTTCTCTGTCTGTCTGTCTGTCTCTCTCTCTCTTTCTCTCTGTGTCTCTCGCTTATCTCTCTCTCTATCTCTCATCTCTCTTCTCTCTCTCTGTCTCGCTCATCTCTTTTCTCTCTGTGTCTCTCTCTTTTTCTATATCTCTCTCTCATTCATCTCTTTTCGCTCTCTTTCTCTCTCTTTGTCTATCTCTCGCTCATCTTTTGTTTCTCTTTCTTTTTTTGTCTCTCTATCTCTTTCTCTCTCACTCATCATTATTCTCTCTCTCTCTCCCTATCTACCAATCTGTTTGTATGTCACTCTCTCTCTCTCTCCCCCACTGTGTTCGCCTTGCTCACTTTCTCCATCCCCTCTTCTCTATTCATTGAGCTTCCTCTCGATTTATCAATCCACTACAAGAAAATGCACTTTTAGCGACCACTTTGTCTCTCTCTCGCTCATCACTTTGTCTTTGTTTCTGTCCCTCTGTCTCTCTCTTTCTCTATCTGTCTCTCACTACCCATCTCCTCTACCACTTTCACCACTACTGCAAATGTCACTCCACTAACACCACTGTTGCCATTCCACCTCTATGACTACTATTACTACCACCATCGCCACCGGTCCACTACCACTATTGCCACTACTACTACCATTGTCTCTCCTCTACCATCGCTACTCAATTATCTCTACCACTATCACAACTTCACCACTAATCTCCTTCCCCGTTACCACCACCACCATCACCTCGTATCCACTACCTTCACCACTACTGCCGCTCCTTCTGAAACTTGATTCAAATTTATTTGTTAAAGACTAAAAATTAGTTTCATGAAAAAATTTAAAAAATCAAAACAACCATACTTGTCAATTTTATATAATTTTACGAAGGATATGATCAGCTTGTTTGGTTTAGATTTTCAGTATTTATTTTTTAGGAAATTGAAAATTTTTATTATGTGTGTTTTTTTTTTTAATATGTTTTCACTAATTTTTTTTAATATTCTAAGCATTTTTTTTTTAATTTTTAAATACACCACTGTTGGCTTTTTGACTTTCAAAGGTTATTTTTGTTATTGTGAGCGTGCCAGTAAGGATCAATCAATCTTTACAGAATATTAATTACCAACCAATTATCAGACGATTGTGTTTTAGTTCTTTCAGCCTCAATGAAGAGTACTTTTACTGGTGACTTTGTTTAGGAAAATTAAGAAAACAATGATTAAATGAAGAACAATTATAGCATTTCATTAAGTAGACTGAAAGACTTACAAAGATCCAAATCAGCCTCGTAGAGGTTTACAGCAACAAATTACTTGAAACTACTCCTATGAACGAAGTGCAATGCAGGAATTTGAAGTACAAGAATGTAAAGAACAAGAAATGTAAAAACTGGAAAAGAAATAAAGTAGATAAAGCTGGTTTTTTGGATCTGAGTCTGGGGCCACTTTCTAAAGGCCTTCTCTGTTATTTATACTTCTCAATGACAACCGTCGAACTGCATTTCTAACCGTCGAACCATCATTCCATGGTCGCTGATCGTGTTGCCTTATAGTTAGCTCCACTACACCATGTCTGCAGTTAGTCTTCCCCCCTGATATTTGAATTTAAATATGAGTAACCGTTAAGGCCACGTCATCTTGCACTTCTTGGTTGATTCCATACTATATAGATCCATAATAACCAATACTAACTGCCACGTGCATGATTATGATTGAAAACTTGAACTGTTTTCCCATATTGCCCTCATCCTGCCACGTGTTAAGCCGTGATTGGCTTATACAAAATATCAGCCAACATTACCCCCCCACTAATATACCCAATACTTGGTGATATTAGTGAATCAAGGTATCTTACCCACGTCTTAGAACGTGCATGGGCTTTGTATTTTCCAGAAATGCAACCGTCATTCATCATTTGCATTAAACTCTCTTCTAATCCTTTGAACATCCCCACTATCTCAGTATTCGAAAAGACTGATACATCTTTTATGGTCAAGCCAATCATCTCTTACATTGATCAAGCATACGAAAAGTTATTTGATGATGTTGTTCATCCTTGAAAGAACCTTCATGCATTGATTAGCCACCTTTACCCACCTTCCGATATTCAAGTCATGGAAGCTTTTGCAAACTATCAACCTTTGGATTACGAACCCGTTGTTCACAATTCTTTAACCAAAAATTTTGCAAACATGGATATTGGAAGCTCTTCTTCTAACCCAAAACCTTTTGCGTAGGATCAGGCTGCAACTTCTTCTTCCTCTGGGGCTTCTAGTTGGAGAAGCTGGCTAGAACCTGAGGAGTCCAAATTAAGGGAACGAATCAATCACCATTTTGTCAAATTTGTTGATCCCATAACTTTTCCTCCCTTTTTCTCAGAGTTCGGTGGTTTACCCATATGTACTCATCGACCGCCGACGCCGTTTAGAAGACAACCTACTCGTAGCATGGTACACGTTTTCTATGCCTACGAAGATAGTACAAGCCACTCGTCGACCAAAAGAGGCCCAAGGGTACAACTCGTCATTCTTAGCTCAGAAAGCAAAACTTTGCTCTTCTAACTGACTTGATATTGTCAACAACCCCCAATTTCCTTTTTTCTTCGAGATGGAAGCTCTTGCGCCTCCTTTTCTGCAAAATCCTCACTGGATAAAGGAACTGAGACTTACTCTCTTTGAGGACCAGTTTCTCCCCTCCTATAACCCTCCATCTCCTTCTACTAAATATCAGCAATAGCAAGCCCAACTTCTGCTTGCGGCCTTTTCTCACTTGCCCTTCAATGTTCTCGAGGACGATGTTCCTCTCAAGAACTTTCGATGGGCTTGTGATGTTATGACCCGGGGTCATGTCCTTAACCCTATCGCCCAAGCAAAGCTCCAGATGTTTTTACAACAACTCCCATTGATTCTTCATTGGCATCACATTTCTGTGGCCACCACTCAATCATTGGATCAAATCTCAGCCTGTCGAATTCATACCCAGTATGAAGCAGAGAACCTTATCAATGACTATAATGAATTCAAGAATAAAGACTCTGCATACTGGGATGATTTGAACATGGATGAGATAAAATAAGGGTTGAAAGAAACAGAATTCGAAATAAAGGTCGAAAGACTTTTTTATCAAGTAAGAGCATATCAACTTCAGCAGCCTAGCCTGGAGAAGATAGAGGATAGAATAAAGAAGGAATAGATGTTCATTGATCATAGTTGGGACAAGTTCATGACCTTGTTATTTATTCTGTTCCTTATTTTTATGAACTTGAATATGTAGCCAAAAAAGGCTTTTGATGTAATTGCTTTTGTCTTAATAAAGCTTAAGATATTGTTCTTTTATTTGGCATGGTCTGATTTTACCCCATTTATCAAAGCCAAACAAACTTAAGGCTTCAAAATCAGCAATTTCATCCTTCGAATCTCAATTCGATCATACCTAATGAAATACTGAAAACCCAATTTGAATTTTTCCAACTTATGGAGTGTAGCTAACAACTTTTGCCGGTTTCCTTTTCGCATCAAAGCTTCGAATTTATCAATTGTGCCCTTCGAAACTCGATTTCATCATACCCAATTCGCCAACATATGGCTAATGCAACCAAGTAATTTCAAATCTACTAATTTTGTTTCAAACAAACAGCGTACATTTTCCAAAATATGGAAACCTCTTCTAAGGACTGCACTAATGATTTCTTCTGTACCAATTCAAACCAACTATTGATTTACAACTTAAAATAAACAATTTCTAACCGTAAGGTATTTCAAGTTTTGCTTCGAAGAATTTTACTCTCATTTAGAAACCTACAAACAGGTCCTTAATCCTTTTGAAGTGAACAAATACGGAGGCATTCTTTCATCGTGAGGCGTGGCATATGCTTCGAAGTAGGTTTCCTACTTTCGAAGCCGTCTGTTATTTGATTTTGGTGCCAAAACCTGGCTTCGAAGCCAAATATTTTATATCAAAGCTGACGATAGTATTTGAGATGTGTTTCCCTCGATAACTATCAATATCGAGAAAAACTTTTCACACTTGTACTTGTAGTACTTCTTTGTGAATTCCATCCGTGTAAAACGACCGGGTATATTTTTTAGACACAAAAGTTTTAAAACCCTTTTATTTTGTGATTTGAATTCACCTATTTGCCTATCACACAAACCCTTCATCTCTATCGACCTTCATTTTCTCTCTACTCTCTTTCCCGACTTTGTCTTCTAAGAAAACTCTCTATCAATGGCTTCTTCTTCTTTGAAAATACCAGTCGTAGAGCGTGCGAGTCAGTCTGTAACCTTGAAAAGGATTATTGATGCAGAGTGTGAGAAGTACAAGGCTGGTGAGAAAAGCGCCATTGACGAACGCTTCTTTATTCCTCGCTATCATGAGCAGCAAGATTATGTGCCTGGGCCTATCTTCAGGGAGATGCCTATTGAGCTTCCAGCTCTATATCCACATCTATACGACCATTGTCTCCTTTACGAAGGTGGCCTTGACTGGGGAAGCTGGAGGACGAACCGCCCCCATCGCTGCTGGCCCACGGTGAGACCAGAGTGGCAAGAATGGTATGATCGGGTTGTCCCTGATAGGACTCTGGATCTTCAAGAGCTCTGCCTTTTCGACGCCCTCCAATTATTCAAGTTCACTATTTCGAAGGACCCTTTCTTAATACTTGTTGCCCTTTGCTTTTGGAATTCTGCTTTTAATTTCTTTCAATTCAGATGTGGGATGATGGCCCCTACTGTTCTTGATATCTGCCATTTATTAGGATTGTCCCCTACTGGAACCCCCATTGGTCCAAATTATCTTGACCTTAAAACCCTTTTTCCCTCCCCTCTCTTAACTCATCCTATAGTGACTTTGTCAAGACTGAGAATAAAAGAGAGGGCCCTGTGACTGATAGGGAATTCTTTTCTTTCATATTATATTGGCTTTGCAAGTTCCTTTTCTGCACCTCTTCTTAGAGGATCATGCCTGAATTCGCCCCTCTTGCCAAAGCCCTTGTCTTACAAAGAAAAGTGGCCTTAGCTCCATATGTTCTAGGTCATGTATATAGAGTTTGTTCCCTTTTTTGTGAGAAACCCTTGGATGCCAATCAAGGAGGTCCATTTTGGATACTTCAACTTTGGCTTTTTGCTTATTTTACTGAGTTACAATCTAAATGCCTTAAGCTTTTAGAGTCAAACCCTACTACTCATGGCATGAGGCTAGCCAATGTTTCCCTCTATCCTTCCACCTTTGCTTTTTACTTTTCTTTCTTCCACCAACTCCCAGCTTCCCTTTCTTCTCACAGCTTCTGTCCCTTCGAACTAACCAACATTGGCCCATCCTGGTTGAGGACCTTTTTGAGTGATAGGTTCTGCTCTTCCCCCCAACACAAGAACATATGGGCCTCTATTCTAATCCCTAGAGAGTTGTTTATTGGAATTATGAACCCCAGAGCTTACAAATGCATTGTTGAGCCCTATTGTCCTGCCCAATTTGCTAGGCAATTTGGTTTCTCACAAGGGGTCCCAATACCTCTTTGCAGCCAAACCAATTTAAACCTTACCAGCAAGGACTTGAAGGTTCGAAGATCCAAATTAGAAGAAGCAACTTCTAAATTTATCCAGGACTTTATTGACTTTGAGTACTTCCCTTTCATTCCTCAAAGTAACATATTGAAAAGATGTCAGAACTGGTGGATGGCCAATATAGAGGTACGCTTAGCCATTCTCCTCAAGACCTGTTAATGGTACTGCATGTGCCCCAAGCCAAACCCTAAGGGGCTGGAGTTATCATCTCTTCCACTGCTCCTACCACTTCAATTCTTGTGCCTGCCACCACAAAGTCTATTCCTACTGCCTCAACTCCTCCTAGAGTTACTCAAGTTGCCTTGAAGAAAGGTATGTACCCTTGTTTCTTTTCTCTTCTTCTCCTTTATAATGCTCTTACCCTTACTTATGGTTTTTTCTTTGGTGTAGGTGGTGCGGGTGCCTCACAGGGAGATTCTCCTCAAAAGGTCCAAGCTTTAAACCTTCTTAGGTGCAAACAACAACAACAAAAGAAAAGAAAGCTTTTACTTGATCTTGAAGAGAAGGCACCTGGGGTTTATGTAGCAGAAGAAGAAGAAGCAGAAAAAGAAGAGGCAAAACAAGAGCAAGAGACACCCTTAAAAAGAAGGAAGAAAATGACTGTCTCTCTTGCTAATTTCACTGGAGATCTCATCCACGAAGCATCTGCTAAAGCAGTGCAAACAGAGCATTCCAAAGAACTTATTGTGTTTCAAAGGCCTGAGATGAGGAGGCAACAACAAATACTCAGGGATGAAGCTGCTGCCGCTGATGCACTTCAAAGAGAAATTTCAAGAAAACAACAAGCAGCTGGACATTATACTCTTCACAGCTCTCCAATCATAATGACTACTTCTGAAACCAGTAAGTTCCTTCGTACTTCTATATATCTTTCTTAAATTCTCAATACTAAGGCTTGACATTGTTTTGTATTTCTTCTTTTGCAGCAACAACTACTTTGCCTACTATTCCAATAAAGATTCCCTCAGTTTCAGTCGAAGTTGAACAACCTCAAAATGTGGAGCCCATTCAGATAATACTCCCACTTCCTGGCCCTATATTTTCCATATCCTTCTTGAGGACAAGTATTCCTGCATCTCTTTCTTTTGGCTTAACTCCATACTTTCCTCATTTATCTTTTAATTCTACTCAATTTGATTCCCTTTCAAGCCTTGCTTCTCCTTCCCCTCCTAAGGAAATTCCAGCTATTACTTCATCTTTGATGATAACTGATTCCCATAGAGAATATACTGGTAGCTCTCCAATTCAGCGTCCATTATCTTTGCCTAGCTCCAGTCCTTCTTTCCTTGACTTACTAGTAGCCAAAACTATAAAGACTGCTAAGGATACTCCACCTTCTTCTCCTATTCCTATTCAGTCATTTCTTTCTTCTACCAGAGCTCTTTCTGCACCTTCCATGTCCATGGATGAAGTGGACCTTCGAAGCTAGGCTAGCTAGTCTCTTTGACATTCATTACATCTCTCCACCAGCTAGCAGTGAGACTAAGCCATTAGTTCTATCTGATTCTTTATTAGAAATTTTTGTGAGCTCTTCCTCCAGTGATAAGACTCCCTTGCCTTCAATAGACTTAGACAGCTGCCTGGAGTTGCTAATAATCTTTTCGAGGATTCCATTCGAAACCTTACAAAGGCCTATAATCAAAAATGGCTTTCTCCAGTGCTGCAAGATTGTTGAGCAATCCGGCATGACTGTTTCAAGTCATTTATCTCAAGTAGCAGCCACCATAGATTTTTACATCAACATCTGTCATGTTGCCAAGGCTGTAGAGGAGAAATTGCTGAGAGATTAGAGTTTTGTTTCCAAAGTTCATGCTGAAGTGTCAGAACTAAAAGAGCAACATTCCTCTGTCTCCCAATTTCAAACTCAACTGTTGGAAAAGAAAGCTCAACTTGAGGAAGAGTTATCAACAGTCAACCAAGCTTTAGATCGAACTGCTACCAAGCTACAAATTACTAATCAAGAGCCTGTTGATCGAAAGCAGGAGATGGCCCCAACCATTCAGTTGTTCCCATCTCTCAAGAATAGAGCATCTATTGTAAAAGAGCAACTGAAACACTGTATTGACTTTTGGGCCAATCTATGGCTACATGTCCTCAACTCCTTATGAAATAAAATTCTTATTTGTCATTTGAGTGTTCTCATGTTCTTTTCATTCAGCACCTATTTTATTTCTTGTGTTTCCCACACGGTTGGATAATAAGGTTTCAAATATCTGCCATTAATGTTTTTGGGATGTATGTATCCATTTAAATTTTTCAAATGATATGCTCCCAAGGGCAAGACTCTATGAACTTGATATGGTCCTTCCCAGTTAGGTGATCATTTGCCAAATTTTTGGCTTTTAATCCCTATTGGGAGTATTGCTCAAGATCTAACTGATCCTGGCATCTCACCCTCAAGGACTTAACATTGATTTCCACAGAAAGCACTGCATTATGCCCATATACTAAGGCATAAGGAGTGATTCATGTACTTGATCTTGGAGAAGTCCTACAAGCCCACAATACATCCAACAGCAAGTTATGCCAATCCTTGGGATTGTCTTCCACAACCTTCTGTATCCCTTTCTTCAAAGACTTATTGGATGATTCAGCTTAACCATTGGCTTGAGCATAATAGGGGGTAGAATTAACAAGGCTAATTCCAAACTCTGCCACAAAAGACTTTACCATTTTCCCATCAAATACAATCGTATTATCAATAGTTATAGTCTGTGGGATGCCAAATCTATGGATCAGATCTTTAATGAATCCAATAACTTCGCTCTGGTCTACAGCCTTATATGGCTTAGCTTCGACCCACTTAGTGAAATAATCCGTGGCCACTAAAATGAAACAATGATGCTTCGAAGAGGGTGGATGTATTTTTCCTATCATATCCATAGCCCATCCTCTAAATGGCCAAGGCTTCACAACTGCATGCAGATCAGTTATGGGTACATGCCTTATTGTGCCATGCTTTTGGCATGCCTGGCAACCTCTAGCATATTCTATGCAATCTTTAAGGATGGTTAGCCAATAATAGGAATGTCTTCAAAGTAGCCATCTCATTTTCATACCAAGATAATGAGCACCGCAGATGCCTTCATGAACTTCAGCCATGGCTGTCAACGTTTCCCTTGGACCTAAACATTCCAATAATAAACCATCTGCCCCCCTTTTGTAGAGGGCATTACCATACATTATGTATTGCATAAATTGCAATTTGATTTTTCTGCTGGCTTTTGAAGATGGGCCAGCTAGATACTGCATTTATTAGATGCCTCCAATCTTATTCTTGTAAGTCATTATGATTGATTTCCAGGACCACATTCCTTTTATTTAAGGGTGGTATTACTTTCTGATATGTTGTTTGGCTTATGTCTCTTTGAGTATCATCCCTTTTCTTGAAATTCGAAACTTTCTGAGCCACATCATTAGCTTTATTATTCAAGAATCTTGGGACATAAGTTACATTTGCTATCTGAAATTGAGAAAGCAGATGTAATGCAACAACATAGTATGGCAACATACTTACACTTTGACATTTGAAAATCCCTTTCATCTGGTTAACTACCAATTGAGAATCTCCAAATATGTCAACTGCATGAGCTTGTAATCCAATAAGTATTTCCAGTCCCATTATTAAGGCTTCATATTCAGCTTGATTATTGGAACAAGTAATTTCATCCACTCTGAAACCATGCGTGGTTTCTACCCCTTATGGTGACTTAATTACCACACCAATTCCAGTTAGACCATTGGCTTTGATCCATCGAATCACATTTGCCATGGTTCAATACTAACCATACCAAGCTCCATTATCTCTTAGCTTTCTGTTTGACATGGATGGTCTGCCAAAAAATTAGCTAAAACTTGTCCTTTTACTGCCTTTTGAGGGACATATTCTAAATGAAATTCTGATAAATGTAGTATCCATTTGCCAATTCTTACCCTCAACATGGGTCTAGATAACATATATTTAACCAAATCTATGGCTGTAATTACCAAGACAGTTGTAGGCAAAAGATAGTATCTTAATTTCATTGTAGCAAAATACAATGCAAAGTACAGCTTTTCTACAACTGAATATTTACATTCACAAGAATTTAGAAACCTACTAAGGTAATAAACAGCTTGCTCCTTACCTTCTTCATTGTCTTGGGCTAAGAAAACTCTCAATGAATCTTCTGTTGCAGCTATGTACAACTTCAAGGGCTTATCACCCTTTGGTGGCATCAGCACTAGAGGGTTGGCCAAGTAGGCTTTGATTCCTTTGAAAGCAGTTTGATGCTCTGCTGTCCACACAAATTCCTCTTTATCTTTCAGCCTTAATAAGGAAGAAAATACTTTAGTTTTCCCTACAGTATTAGAAATGAATCTTCGAAGAAAATTAACTTGTCTAAGGAATTTTTGTAATTCTTTCTTACTTGATGGAGGTCTGGCTTCGATGATAGCTTTGGCTTTATTTTGATCAATCTGTATTCCCTTCTCGTGTACTACATAGCCCAAGAAGTTTCTAGCTGATACACCAAAAGCACATTTGAGAGGATTAAGTTTCAACTTGAACTTTCTCATTCTTTCAAAGGTTGCTTCCAAGTGAAACAAATGTTCCTCCATGGATTGGGACTTTACTATAATATCATCAATGTAACACTCTAAATATCCTCTAATGAGGTCATGAAAAATAGTATTCATAGTCCTTTGATATGTAGCCCCAGCATTCTTCAAGCCAAATGGCATTTTAACCCATTCGAAGCTGCCAATATTCCCAGGATATCTGAATGCTGTCTTGTGGATATCCTCCTCTGCAATGCAGATTTGGTTATAACTAGAGTGTCCATCCATCATTGATAAAATTTGATGCCCTACTGAACTGTCTACCAACAAATCTACTATAGGCATAGGATACTAATCTTTTGGGGTTGCTAAATTTAGGTTTCTGAAATCGATTCATACCCTCATTTTACTATTCTTCTTAACTACAGACACAATATTGGATAGCCATTCAACGTACCTGGCTATTCTAATAAAGCCTGCCTTGAGGAGCCTAAGAATTTCCTCCTTGACCTTTTGAATCACCTTAGGGCTCATTCTTCTTGGTTTTTGCTGGTATGGCTTAAAATTAGGCCTCATAGGGAGCCTATGTTCTATTAATGATCTATCCAATCCTGGTAGTTCATTATAAGACCATGCAAAACAATCTTTATATCTCTTCAAGACTACCAACAACTAGTCCCTATCAAGAGCATTCAACCAAGCACTTATATAGGTGGGCTGCTGTATAGAACCTTCCCCTAAGTTCACTTCTTCCAAAGGATCTTGCATCTGAGGACTTACTGATGCTCCTTTTTTAATCGAAGCAATCTCCTTGTTTTGTCCTGCTTCCAGTTTCTTTGATTCAACATCTTTGCCCTCCTCCTCATAGACAAAGTCTGTCCACAAGGCTTCTTCTTCTTGTATCTCCTGAACTTTGTTTCAATGTCCAATGCACAGTATTTTCCCAAGGCCAAAACCCTGACCTATTGTTGCTTCTGCTTACAACTAATTGTCATGGCTTCTTCCTCTTGCTCTTGCATCTTCTGGACTATTGATTTTATGTCCAATACCGAGAACTTAATTAAAGCCAAAGACTTGGCTTCCTGGGTTCTATCTTTTTGCCTACAACCAAGCATCATTATCATCTTTGGCAACAAACTCCTCATCAGCACTTTCTTGGACTAAGTGCTTCAGGTGTGCTAATTCCTCATCAGCTATCACTTCAGCTGATCCATCAGGTTTTCTCAGTACACTGAGTGGTGCCACTCCTTCAGTATATAATTTGGCCTCTGCAAAATCTGCACAAGTTATGAAGGGTTAAGGATCTACATTGATCTCCTCTGTCTCTCCACTACCCAAAGCCATCATTATTTTCTGATGTAGAGAAGAATGCACACACTTGTTGGTGTGAATCTAATCCCTACCAAGTAGAGCATTGTACTTAGCATTGCTGTCGATAACTGTGGACGCGCCCTCAAGGGCTTATGCTTTTCCACAGTTCGGACTCAATATGTCACGGTTCTGAATCTAATCTCACAATGTGCAATGTGAGATTGATAAATCACCAAAGAGTCCAAATCCGGCAAATCGTTTTGGAAAACAGATTTTTAAGAAAGAAGTGCTAAACATGGACTGTTTTGCCAGATACAGAGTCGCCGCCTAAATATTTATTTTTGGAAAATTTAGGAAACCCTGACTCGTTGCCTAAGGCCACGTGTCCGTCATCACCAAAGTTGCCTCGGCTCGGGAACTTGGGTACGATTGGGGAAGGTCAGCTATGAGCACCCCCACTCGCCCGATCCGAAGGATCGACCTCTACTAACCATGATATCAAGTTTTGAAAACATTATGCATTCTTATTCCAGTTATTAGCCTAGAATTATTATGTGATACGCACAACACACAAGTATAGACTAGATCGCCTAATTTGAAACAAAGTATCGCATATCCGTTTGTTTGGAAATGGTTTGAAGTTTGCTACTCGCAAGTAGGCTAAAACACGGATTTCAATGAATTATTCCAATTCAAGCAACCCAACCTTCACCCACAGGCATTCAGGCAGTTATATCACATAAGCAAATAGCCTCATGGTAAGCATGCTGACGTGTTAACACTCACATATATGCAAGATGCTAAAGCATAAATACTCACAGTGTACTCCGAGCCAAAACAAGGGATATGTTAGTAATCAAATGTATGATCCAAATCTATGTTAAGATGGCTAATGCATCACAGGCAAAATGCAACTAGAATAGGCTCGGCTAATCTAAAATGGCATATGAGATGTGATAATTCAACACATGTATTCAACTTGAAATTGAAATACTATGCAATTAGTATGATGCGCCGAGCCTAGTGCATGCAATACTGATGAATGATGCAAACATGCATAGCATAAGAATGCTAATTGAAATGTGCCCTAGAACTAACCATTGTAAACGGTTAAGTAAAAGGGAGAAAGAATTGGAGGTTGGAAGACATGCATCACACACACGCACGCATATTACACAATTGCGCCCTCTCGAGGGAGGGACCGAAAGAATAATACAAATTAATTAACTAACAAGCTAACTAAATATTACACAACGCTTAACTAATTAAACAAATTAATTAAGCTAAGAAAGCAGTAAAGCAACCTCGGGAAGAGGGACAAATGCATGAGTGCTCGGTTTCGCTCGAAAATCCGTCGCCATGCTCATGCTACCTCTGTTTACACTGATCTGTACTTTTGAAAACTTCACAAGTTCCAAGGAAGCTTCAGAATCACTCCCTAAGCACAGTGGGATGTCACCGACCAAGAGAAAACAACACCGGCCATGGAGTTATGGTCATCAACCAAAAATGAGATCACCGGCACTATTTTGGTAGTCGGCCGGCACTGAAAGTTGCCGACCAGCGATTTTCTCCTGCAGAACACTGGTTTGCTGCAACAGAGGACAGACAGAACATGGCGATGCATTTTCAAAGCAATTTATGCACTACCACCCTCCTCAGCATGTTTGAGACTTAGAAGAGCATGGTTCTTGACCCTTGGGCCATCAATCACGCATTTCAATGCATGATGGCCCAAAAAAGTCAAGCGTGCAATTCAATATCAAATGAAATTCACAAAACACATAATAGACCTTAAACTCTATCATGTGTGATCAAGAGGCAAGGCAATGCACACACAATGTTATGCAACCTAAACATGCAAACAAGCATGCAAACCATTCAAGCATGTGAACAAGCATGCAAACATGCAAGCATGTAATCAACATATCAAATACACGACAAGATGCAAGCTAACAAGGATGTAAAATGCAACTTAAGCATGCAACGACATGCGATGAGCAAAGTATGCAACAACATACAAGGCGAGCATGCAACAACATGTAAAGGATAGACTTACACCAAGAAGGACAACTCTCTAATAGGTCTAAAACAGTGGCCAAAATGCTAAGAAATGGTGGACAAATATACGTACAAACATGCATGCTAAATGATCCAATACTTAAGCACAAAAGGATAACTTTTAAGAACATTTAAAATGTGAGAAACATAGGCAAATGACAAACATGATAAACTCTGAAATCATGTTAAGGATGATGCCAAATCAACCAAACCATGCAAGCAAGGCATGCCATAAAATCCAAAACTTGAAACTAGCCAAAGGCCGAGGCTACATGTAACAAGCCCCAAAGGGCCAAGGGGACCTAAAACAGTCCCAAGGTAGGCCTGAACAAGACCAAAAGTGAGCTCAAAACTAGCCAATACGAGCTAGATTAAAGTGGGAAAATCATGAGGCATGCAAGGCCACCGAAGAGGTGTTGCACTACACCTAATACAACCAAACATGGCATGACTCAAGCGACAAAAATCAAAGATATGACATGTTAAAATGAGCCCAAAAACCCACTTAGATGGCATCTAAATGGTCTAAGCATGATGGCATACACAATGACACATTCATGAGGCATACAACACAGACTCTTTAAAGCATTAAAGGAGTGAAAAGTGCAAGCATACAAGCATGTCATATGGACTGAAATAGCATTATAAGTGATGCCAAATCACTGAAATGAGCAAAATAGAGCATGCTAGCAACTTGGACACTCAAAGCTAACAAGCTAGATTACATGGTAGCTATACAAAGCAAGTCATGGATGACCAAGACAACCAAAATCAGACCTCAAGCATACCAAAACATGGATAAAAGCTTCTTGAAGTCAAGCCAAAATCATGCTAGAAAGATATGTTACAACATGATGCATGTTAGGCTAAAACATGGGATTACAAGACAAGTGTATGAGGCATACATGGCATGTCTAAACCAACTCAAAACAGTGCTATATCATGGCAAGACAACCACAAATACTAGCTAAGACATGGTCAACATGAACTTAACAAATGTGCTCACATATGAGGCAAATATGGCAAGTATTGAAGACAACAAGGGGAGGGGATGGCCCTCTCCCACTGAAATCCCTCTGGATTTCAGTGGTGAGAAGGCCAATACAAGGTGGTTCCGAAGCTCACAAAAAAGGCACAAAAAAAAAGTCCAAACAAGGCCTAAGAGGAGGTAAACAACCCCAAACACCAAAGTGATCTTAAACAACTATTTTAAGCACTTAAAAATAGAACTTTTATCAGTTATAGTCGAAGCTTAAAACAATATGCAAGATAGGTTAAAAGCTTGTGCAAAAATGGGGAATAAAGTGGATAGTTTCTCACCCTTGAAGAACCCCTTCAAGAACACCACTCCATCACCTTCCTTGGATCAAAACTAGTCCCAGAACCCTAACAACAACTCCTTAGAGCCTCAGCAACCAAGGATGGTGTAACACTAGGTGTTTGTGTGCAATAGTGTGAACAAAAGTCACTTTAGGGCACAAAACACACACACAAAGGCAAAGAGAAGGAATTATAGAGATAGATAGATATAAACTTTCTAACCCTAATTCTCTGAACCTGGAGGAGGGAGGAGGGGCTCCCTCTTTATAGAGGTTCAAATCCTCAAGCTTCCAAGAGAAGCTAAACAAGAGGCAAATCCCTCCATACACGTGTATGGAGGCGGTGTAAAGTGGATGCCAACTGTGACAGCTGGCATAAAATATTTGCCAAAAGTAGATGGAAATGGATCGGCTGGAAAATATGGCCGATTGACCAACAAAAATGGCCGGCCGACCAAAAACACTACCGACCGACCAAAATATTTGGCCGTTAGAAAGAAAATAGAGCCAGTGGCCTCAAGCCAAGGCCGGTGACGTGTGGGGATGGCCAACAAGCCATTCTCTACCCTCAGAAGCAAAAACACAAGTGTTTGGTGTACAACCAAGCACAAAACAAACAAGTCGAGAGGTTTTGAGGCAAGGCGCGCGACCGAAACCTTCGAGAACTCAAGACGAACACGAACATAGATGATCGCCTAGTGTTCAAACGGTGACGTCCAAGTCTTGAGGACGGTCAAAAATGGGGTGTCTACAGTTGCCCCTCTTTGACAGAACTCAAAAGTCATAACAATGATGAGAGTGAATGTCAAAGCCCAGAGACGACCCATTTTTGACAAGGCCGAAGACTTAGACAAAGCATACAAGATAGTAAGATATGTGCCCGAAGGCAGGGGCAAAATGCAAGAACAATGCATGGTGCTGAACATAACTTATGATCTTGCAAAGAGAGTTGTAACGAAGTAAATACATACAATAAATGCAACAGTTTTAAGCAAGCCAAAGACCAAACTACATTACAATGCAGAAAGGATGTAAGAGAATTATATAATTCTCGCTACGTTTGACGCGGAGAATACAATACCTGTGCGGTTCGTCTAGTCGTGCCAGCTATCGTGCCTGAAAAAGAAAGAGAACTTAACAGGTACAATATCGTTAGATACATGCATAGCAGTGGAAGTGAGAAGTGCGTAACAACGCAATGCACTAACAAGTGCGAATGAGGTGCGTAAGATAGCGCGATGCGCGAAATAGCGCGAATGAAATGCATGCAAAATGCAAGTGAGGTGCACAAAACAGTACGAAACGCAAAATAGCGCGATTGAAATGCATGCAAAATGCAAGTAGGGTGCACAAAATAGTGCGATGCGCAAAATAGCGCGATTGAAATGCATGCAAAATTCAAGTAGGGTGCACAAAACAGTGCGAATTGGAATAAGCATGACAATGCTATGAAGGCACAAACATATGCAAGTAAAGCACATACGACAACGCATGCAATGTGTGAAGCAAGAATGAAATGTACACATGTAAGTAAAGCACACGTGACAACGTGTACAATGTGTGAAAATAAAGGAACTTGAACACATATAAGTAAAGCACACACGACAACGTGAGCAATGTGTATGGCAGGAATGAACACATGTAAGTAAAGCATACACGCTAATACAAGCAATGCTTAACCTCCTGAAAATATGCATGAACACATGTAAGTAAAGCACACGCGGAAACGCATGCAATGTGTAAAGCAAGCAAGGTATGAACACATGTAAGTAAAGTACACACGAAAATGTGTACAATGTGTAACCACTTGGGGGGATGCATAAACACATATAAGTAAAACACACGCGGAAACGCATGCAATGTGTAAAGCAAGCATGGTATGAACACATGTAAGTAAAGTACACGCGAAAACATGTACAATGTGTAACCACTTGGGGGGATGCATAAACACATATAAGTAAAGCACACGAGAAAACGCATGCAATGTGTAAAGCAAGCAAGGTATGAACACATGTAAGTAAAGTACACGCGAAAACGTGTACAATGTGTAACCACCTAGGGGGATGCATAAACACATATAAGTAAAGCACACGCGGAAACACATGCAATGTGTAAAGCAAGTAAGGTATGTACACATGTAAGTAAAGTACACGCGAAAACGTGTACAATGTGTAACCACCTGGGGGGATGCATAAACACATATAAGTAAAGCACACCCAGAAACGCATGCAATGTGTAAAGCAAGCAAAGTATGAACACATGTAAGTAAAGTACACGCGAAAACGTGTACAATGTGTAACCACCTGGGGGGATGCATAAACACATATAAGTAAAGCACACGTGGAAACGCATGCAATGTGTAAAGCAAGCTAAATATACACATGTAAGTAAAGCACGCGTGAAAACGCATGTAATGTGTATAGCAGGAACAATGCAAATGAAACGTGTATGACAATGCGAGGTAGGAAAATACATGACAATGCATGTACTGAAATGCATGACAATGCATGATAAGGAAATGCGTGACAAGGTGTGATAAGGGAATACATGACAATGCATGTACTGAAATGCATAACAATACAAAGTAAGGAGATGCATGACAATGCATGATAAGGAAATGCGTGACAAGGCAAATGTGGTGTGCATAACAATGCACGATGAGAGAAATGCATGACAATGCAAAGTAAGGAAATGCATGACAATGCAAAATGAGACACGCATGACAATGCATGAACTGAAATGCGCGACAATGCATGTAATTGAAATGTACGACAATGCGTGTAATGCATAACAATGCGTGATAAGGGAATGCATGATAATGTATGTACTAAAATGCATGACAATGCGCGATATGAAGATGCATGACAATGCGAAATGAGACACGCATTGCAATGCATGAATTGAAATGCATGACAATGCGTGTAATTAAAATGCATGACAATGCATGTAATTGAAATGTACGACAATGCGTGTAATGCATAACAATGCGTGATAAGGGAATGCATGATAATGCATGTACTGAAACGCATGACAATGCGCGTAATTTGAGATGCATGACACTGCATGTGAACTCAAATGCACGACAACGTACGTTTATTGAAATACAAGACAATGCAAATAAATTCGAATGCGCGACTGGGCACATTTGTTGAAACGCATGACGATGCATGTAAACTCAAAATGTGAGACAACGCACGTTTTGTTGAAATGCATGACAATGCAAATGAACAGTGCATAACAATGCAAATTGCGTGTGTTACAACGCGCGTAGACGTGCATAACAATGCAACCTATGCATGTTTATCATAAACGAGACAACACATGTAATACAACGCATTTAAAGTGGTTATTGAACCTTACAAGATACCCAAGGATACGAAAAGGATACACCTTGCGCGTATTGAGCATCGCATACGAGAAACACGGCTCGAGGTCAACACGAAGGCCGATCAAGGTTCAAAAGTGCAATTCCTTGTACTACCTTGATAAATGAAGGTTTCAAACCATATGAATGACCCAACCAAGGGTGTGGAAGATGCACCAACCACCAGGGAAGACCACCGGCCATCCATCGGCCACGAAATAAGGTCACCAACCAAATAGTTGGCCGATCGGCTAACAATGTGGCCGACCGGCCAAAAATTACTGTATCGGGGCAGTTTTGTCAATTGGCCACGGGTCTTTAACTATAGGGCTTCAAGCCCTATATTTCCACTTCCTCCTTGGTCGAAAATCTCTCCCCTCTCCCTCTAGGCGAGTTTTCTCCCTTCAATCCGAATTTTTGCCGTATTTTAGGGCCCTTTTCATCGTTCGATTCACGAAAACCTCCTCGTTTTGCACGCTTTGAACCGAACAAATCTTAGTTTTGGTGTACTTTTCTCGATTTCCACCACTTGGGGTTTGTTTCCCCTGAGTTTAACTCGGTCTTTGTGCCTTTTTCAGACTCCGACCTTTCTGCCCATTTTTCATCCTCTCGGGGTTGACTTTTGGGTTGACTTTTCACATTCTTGTCCGGTTTTCACACTTTCGGCCATTTTCACACTATTCTTGAGATGGCAAACGACATTCTTATGAAACCCCGTATTTTTATATAATAAAAATATACATATTATTTTTATTATATAAAAATACGGGGTTTCACAATCTATCCTAAATCAATTATTTAATCTTTATCTTTATCTGTAGATCACGAAGTCGGCTCTGATACCATTTGTAACGCCCCGACCCTTTACACGTCATCGATATTGTCCGCTTTGGGTCACGCCCGCACGGATTTGTTCTTCCCAGTGGGTCACCCATCCTAGAACTACTCCAGCCTAAGCACGCTTAACTGGGGAGTTCTAATAGGGATTTCACCACTTGGGAAAAGGCCTCGATGCTATATAAGGGTCCAGGTTTTTACTTTTATAGCCCAGGAACTCCCCCTCCATTCCCGATGTGGGACACCGGGGCCTTACAATCTACCCCCCATAAGGCTGCACGTCCCCGTGCAGTAGCCTGCCAGCTCGCAAGCCCGCCCACATGCACCGAGAGACGCCGGGGCCCACACTCGGTACTCCGGAGAGTCGGCTCTGATACCATTTGTAACGCCCGACCCTTTACATGTCATCGATATTGTCCGCTTTGGGTCACGTCCGCACGGATTTGTTCTTCCCAGTGGGTCACCCATCCTAGAACTACTCCAGCCTAAGCACGCTTAACTGGAGAGTTCTAATAGGGATTTCACCACTTGGGAAAAGGCCTCGATGCTATATAAGGGTCCAGGTTTTTACTTTTATAGCCCAGGAACTCCCCCTCCATTCCCGATGTGGGACACCGGGGCCTTACAATTCCAAACGGCAGGGCTCCCCCGGAGTTGGACATGGACCCTGAGGCCGAGCTCCTGCCTCTTCACATCCGGCCGTTCGATCCGGTGGTCTACAGGGCGGTGATACACGTGCTTCTCCCTGACAGCCTTCGCCACTTCCGGAGCTATGCACGAGGCGCGCCACCAGAGCTTTTGTTGCGCGAGCCAGAGTCTCACCTGTCTTATGGTGCTTCTGAGGTACACTCTTCCCCGTTTCATTTTTCGCAAAGTAGAATACATAACTGCAATAGTTGATGTTGTTCTTTAACTGCTTAACTCCTGCCCACTAGTACATTACATGCTATATTTGATTGCGAGCACACCTGCACCCGATATCTGTTTGAATCTAAACACGTGTACATACGCTGTATTTTCCACTAAACCACTCAAACACACTGACACATCACATGCTGTAGTTTACTGCGAGCACACCCGCACCCGATATCTGTTTGAATCTGAACACGTGTACACACGCTGTATTCTCAACTGAACCACTCAAGCACGCTGATACATCACATGCTGTAGTTCACTGTGAGCACACCCGCACCCGATATCTGTTTGAATCTAAACACGTGCACACACGCTGTATTCTCATCAATTCTGAGTGTATTCAACACTATATTTGTAACACTGCTTCGCAACTGTTTATTTTGATCACAGGGAGATTCACATGCTTTCTGGGGGTATGGGAACACTGCCGCCAGGGGTTAGTACATGGAGCTACCTGACGCGGTTCGTCGCATCGTTGACTGAGCTGGTTTTGGGACTTTTTGCATGGGACTCTCGCGCCTCACTGCGAGTAGGCCTCTCCTTGTTGCTCTGGTAGAGAGGTGGTGGGACACTACCAACTCTTTCCACCTTTCTGCCACCGGGGAGATGACGATGACTCTCTTCGACTTCTCCATGCTCACAGGCATCGGAGTGGGGGGTAATCCGATCCCCTTTGATATAGACATGGACGAGTGGGACGCCGCTCAGATGTACCTGCTCGGCGCTCGGCCACCTCTCGCTTGGGCAGGGTTTATGCGATACTCATGGTTCGAGGACCATTTTTGAATCCAGACGCCTACTACCCAGGAGGAGGAGGAGCAGTACGCTCGTGGCTTTATCATGTTTCTGCTAGGGACCACACTTTTCGCCGACCAGGCGAACATCGTTGCCCTCTACTTGCTGAGCGCACTCGTAGATGTGACGCGGATCTGCCTTTATGACCGGGGTGGCGCCGGCTTGGCCACTCTCTATGGGTACATGAGCTCATCTTCCCGCCTCAGCGATCAATTACTCAAAGGCTACTGGCGAGCCTGGGAGGTACATGTTCCCTTTTCTGTCTCTTCAGTTACTTTTACATTATCTGTACTCTATACACTGCACACATGTAATCTGTTGTACACCGGTTTGCACACTACAGACACGGTATACACATAACTTGCTTTATTCTGCATTCTGCTTTATCTGATAATCATACTGGTGTTTGCTCTGTTATACTTTGCAGTTGTGGGTGTATGCCTACTTCTTGAGACTTGCCCCAGTGCCGGACGAGAAGGTCCCTCTCGGTGTTCCATTTTCTCATCGCTTCGACGTGAGGTATGAGCGGAGACCACGAGAGTCCCTCATGTTCTTCCGCCGCTACTTTGATACCATCACCGCAGCCGACGTATGTCAAACATCACAGTTCATTTAAGCTTCGTTTTACATTGTACTCTCACTATCAGCAGATAATAAACTGTGCTTTACTTGTAGATCACCTGGCAGCCATGGACTCCGTTGGCTGATGCTGTTCAGGAGCGGTACGCTGATGCTCGAGAGACTGTTAGAGGGCCCAGTCTATCGCGCCTGGTACTTGGGTGAGCGCTTCTTGCGGCAGACCCTTGGCTTACCGGAGCAGGTAGTTCCAGCACTTCCTCCTACGACTATGAGGCAGACTGAGAGGTACACCCCGCAGGAGATGGCCGATTATATGATTGGTTGGGACTCGGAGGGCTTTAGAGACGAGGGCATCTACACCGAGTTTATCCAGGCCTATCTAATGCCGCCTCTGAGTAGTGCTCGTTGAGCTGAGAGGGAGAGGCCTGCGGCGCTAGCGGCTGGAGTAGGAGCACCGAGGGCACTTAGGGCACCAAGGGTACCTTTGGCTCGAGGCAGGAGTGGGTCCCGGAGAGGGCAGGGAGCTGGGTGGCCCGAGCTGCCTACCATGATGACATGCCGAGGGCAGGGTGAGGAGACTTACCAGATCCCCATCGCTCCCCCTCCGCCTGATCACGAGCTCGTTGGATTCTACGGCTTGCCTCCGGTACGTATTACTGCATTTTGCATCCTGTACAGTTATTTCATTTCATTTCTCTTGATTTTCTGCGGAATAGTGATGTTTCTAACACTCTTGCAAACTTCTGCCGAGTACACTCGCCAGTCTTTGGAGTTGACTGCCTCCGTGATGGGGATGCTACAGCGGAGCCTCAACCTGCTGGCTATCTACAGTATCCCGGTAAACTCTTTCAACCATAATCTCAAACCCTAGGCAATCTGATACATCGCACTATCGGCACAACACTTGATACACAGCCCTCACGACATTTGGTACACTGTAACCCACAGATTGCTCATAGCATTGATCACGGCATTCATACACTGCACTCAGCCACTGCATTCTGCACTAACACACTGCTCATAGCATTCAAACCCTGTACTCATACATTGTATTTTGTTCTGATACACTACTCACAACATTCATACACTACACTCATACACTGCATTCTATATTGACACACTGCTCATAGCATTCATACACAGCATTCGGCACTGATATACTGCTCATAGTATTCATACACGGCATTCTGCACTGATATACTGCTCATAGCATAACTGATGTATCTACTATTTGTCCTTTTCAGCCCCCATTCCAGATACCGGTTGCAGGGGGTGCTCCAGCAGGACCATCCGCGTTTGCCCGAAAAGGAGGGAGACCAGGACGAGGGACCATTGTACCCCCCCTGCACCAAAGCGGGGCGCACTCATGTTGGGAGCAACTCGCGGGCACTGATTCTAGATGATGATGAGTCCGAGACAGAGGCAGAGTCGTCTGAGGATGAGACTGGAGATGACTCGGGCTCGGGCTCAAATGGTGAGGATGGCGACGACGCTCCTGGACCTTCGTCCAGAAAGAGGACGAGGACAGACTCTCATACCTGAGACCAATTAACATTAATTTAGACTTTTGCTGCTTTTCTTTCTTTTTGCTTTATTTTCCTTTTAGCTAGTAGTTTGAGCACTTTGTACTGCCTAAGGCAGGTTTTACTTTCCTCAAAACTATGTATTTGAAAAGATGATGGAATGAAACAAGTTTTTTGCTGAAAATTTGTTGTATTTGTGCATCGCATCGCATCACACCATATCACATAACAATGTAATCGGATGGAAATTGAACATGCATGTACTACCAGGTCAGGTAGACCAACGTAACAGATCAAACAAATTAACTCAATAAGCAAAAATGAGACCTTAACAAGTTTACAACTCGATAAGTAGAGAGCAACAACTCGATAAGCACAATTGCGATAACTTGGTAATCAAATGAATAACAACTCAATAAGCAAATGAGTAACAACTTGATAAGCAAATGAGCGACAACTCGATAAGCAAAATGAGTAACAACTCGATAAGCAAATGAGCAACAACTCGATAAGCAAAATGAGTAACAACTCGATAAGCAAATGAGCAACAACTCGATAAGCAAAATGAGTAACAACTCGATAAGCAAATGAGCAACAACTCGATAAGCAAAATGAGTAACAACTCGATAAGCAAATGAGCAACAACTCGATAAGCAAAATGAGTAACAACTCGATAAGCAAATGAGCAACAACTCGATAAGCAAAATGAGTAACAACTCGATAAGCAAATGAGCAACAACTCGATAAGCAAAATGAGTAACAACTCGATAAGCAAATGAGCAACAACTCGATAAGCAAAATGAGTAACAACTCGATAAGCAAATGAGCAACAACTCGATAAGCAAAATGAGTAACAACTCGATAAGCAAATGAGCAACAACTCGATAAGCAAAATGAGTAACAACTCGATAAGCAAATGAGCAACAACTCGATAAGCAAAATGAGTAACAACTCGATAAGCAAATGAGCAACAACTCGATAAGCAAAATGAGTAACAACTCGATAAGCAAATGAGCAACAACTCGATAAGCAAAATGAGTAACAACTCGATAAGCAAATGAGCAACAACTCGATAAGCAAAATGAGTAACAACTCGATAAGCAAATGAGCAACAACTCGATAAGCAAAATGAGTAACAACTCGATAAGCAAATGAGCAACAACTCGATAAGCAAAATGAGTAACAACTCGATAAGCAAATGAGCAACAACTCGATAAGCAAAATGAGTAACAACTCGATAAGCAAATGAGCAACAACTCGATAAGCAAAATGAGTAACAACTCGATAAGCAAATGAGCAACAACTCGATAAGCAAAATGAGTAACAACTCGATAAGCAAATGAGCAACAACTCGATAAGCAAAATGAGTAACAACTCGATAAGCAAATGAGCAACAACTCGATAAGCAAATTGAAGTAATACAGGTGTGACTTTACAAAATCAACACCAGAAGGCACTGGAAATGGAACTAACCACAAGTTCTCAATATGTTCAACATATAGAGTGTTCGTTTTGAACACACCGCTCGCATCACAGTACTCTGTTCATTTTGGTCGCATGACAATGCGCG
>NW_021024834.1:1150924-1203346 GCF_004153795.1 Camellia sinensis | reverse complement strand
CTTTTGGGAGTCATTGGCCCAATGCTTGTTACATGGATTGATTAGAAAGCTTAATAGATTAGGACATTGTACAGTCTTTCCAAAAAAAAAAAAAGAATAAAAGAATAAAAGAATAAAAAAAAAAAACTTTTGAGAATCTTAGCTGCAATAGTTTAGTTTTTTTATATATGTTGGGTGTTATTATGAGTTACACTGGGTTATTATAGTGGACAATTAACTAATATGGAGATTGCACTTTACACCAAGGGTACTGATGATGTATCTACTAATATTCACAAGTACGAGGGACTTTACTTTTGAATTAATTGAATTGTGGTTTTGGCTCGATAGATTTTTTCATGCTTGTCCACTATGCTTTTAATTACTCATCATGTCTTAATATCACACTGTAGTGGCACATAAGTTGATTGTTAGGTGGAGTGGTATGATTAATTATTGTTGAGCAAATATGAATATGTTGATGTTTGTGGGTACCATTTCTAGAAACCCTCATGAGACTATACTCGTCCACTTGGGGTACCCTTGTGGTTTAAAGACTTGTTGCATATGCTAAATGCAATTGTGATTCCTATGAAAGTGGCTTAAAGTTATTTTACTTTTCTTATTTCTTTTGTTTTGCTCGAAGACTAGCAAAATGTAAGTTGGGGGATGTGATGTGGGCCGAAAGGTACCACATTGAGGTCGCTTAAGCTACATTTATAGTATTTCAATTTTGTTTATTTGGCGGAGATGATGTGTTTTGTGCGCTTGTACAGATTTGGCAAGAAATACGCAAATTCAATCAAAAAGGGTGCGAAAGCAAATTCTCTGGGCGAGAAGCAAAAAATCCAAGCCAGCCATCTCATCGCACGTGCGGCCAAGCTTCACTGTACATGTGGCCCACCATCGCTTGAGCGGCCCACATAGGCACTCAAGCGGCCCACCTAGGGTTGCGTGCGTGAAATTTTAAGGCTTTTCTACTGGGAATAAAAGGAAAAAAAAGAAACTAAAAGAGAGTTCGAAAATTATTCTAAGGAAAGGGAGGCTAGGGTTTTGAAACGGTGATTTTTCCTTAAGCTTCAAAAAGAACTTTCATGGGGGCTTCCACCTCTTCCATCTCTTCCACCTTTTTCCACTCCTCCATGAATGGCTAGGTTCTTCTTTCTAGGGTTTTGATGAAACCCTAGCTATGTAATAGGATTTTTCATTAGTTTTGATTGTGAATCGGTTTGAATCAATGTGTGGATGATTTAGAAGTTTTTAATAAAATTTCCTTTCATATCTTCAAGTATTTTACTATCTGTGATTGCCTAGTGCTTTCCATACATTAGTTTTCTTTGTGTTTGTGTTCAAAATATGAGACGAGTCATGCTACGAGAGACGGGTCGTGTTGCTACCATAGTTTAGAGAAAACGCCTCGTGCTACTCGAGATGATTCGTACCTGTATATTAAATGCAACAACCCTCTTGATCAATATTTCAAACTTGTAGTTGTGAAATATTTGGTATTTCAAACCGGATCGCAATTATTAGCTGATATTAAATCTCATTTATATGGTTAGTGGTGAATTCTTTGCCTTAGGATTTTTTTCAAAAATTTATATCTCAAACCCTAATTTTAATTGTCAATTTAATTATTTAATTTCATTTAATTCTTGTTTAGTCATAATATCCATCAATCTTTTTAATCAAAATTAATTTAGGAATCTAGTAATTAAATTAGTTTAATTTCTTATTCGTCCATGTGGATCGATACCTGAACTTGCCATTATTCTAAAAGAATTTAGTATAATTTAGTGTTTATATTTGGTGTGTGTAACGACCCATCAAATATCCAAGACTTTTTAGCATTTCTAATGATAAAGGGGTATCACTAAAAGAAATGGTGGACAGAAAAGGTAATTATGATGAATGGATTTTCAGTTTTAGAAGATTTTTTTTGCTATGGGAGGATGAGAATTTAAGAAATTTGAAAGAGGAATTAGGCTCAGGACCAAGACTGTGCCTGGAAAACTTGGATAACATTAGATGGAATGCTGATAGTACCAGTTGTTTCAGTGTAAAGTCAGTTTTCAACTGGTGTGAGCTGATTCATGGATCTAAGAAAAGGTTGTCTGGTTTAATCTGGAACAATGCAGCAGCTCCAAAAATACAATTCTTTGCTTGGTTGGTATGGAAAGGGAGAATAAAGACAGTGGATTTCCTATATAAGATTGGGGTTGTTGACACAATAGTGGGATTATTCTGTGCTCCTTGTAGAACAGAGGAGGAGTCATTAAATCATATAATGTTACATTGTCATTTTGTGTGGAATATATGGTTTAGCATAATCAAATGGTGGGGAATGCAATGTGCAACACTTGGTACAGTAGAAGGTCTACTTCAGTGGTAGAGTGGCTGGAAGTTTAAAAAAAGGGAATTATAGATATGGGAAACAATACTAGTAACAAATTTTTGGTCTGTTTGAAAGCACAGAAATGATGTTATTTTTAATGAGGTGCAGCCCAATAGTGAAGAGCTGTGTGAGCTCATAAGGTGGCCATGTGGTTGAAGTCAAATATGGTGGGAAGAGATTATTCAATTAATTAGTTTGTTTCAAACTTGCAACAAATCAGGAGACGTATCAAGTGAGGTGTGTTTGTAACGCCCCAACCCTTCACATGTCATCGATATTGTCTGCTTTGGGCTATGCCTGCACGGATTTGTTCTTCCCATCAGGTAATTATCCCAGAATTACTCCATCCTAAGCATGTTTAACTAGGAAATTCTACTAGGAATTTCACCATCAGGGAAAAGGCCTTGATGCTATATAAGGGTCCAGGTTTTTACTTTTATAACCTAGGAACTCCCCTTTTATTCCTGATGTAGGACACCGCGACCTTACAATCCATCCCCCTTAGGGCTACACGCCCCTGTGCAGTAGCCTACCAGCTCGCAAGCCCGCTCACATGCACCGAGAAATAGTAGGGGCCCATACTCGGTACTCCGGAAAGTCAGCTCTGATACCATTTGTAACGCCTCAACCCTTCACATGTCATCAATATTGTCCACTTCGGGCCATGCCCGCGCGGATTTATTCTTTCCAGTGGGTCACCCATTCAAGAATTACTCTAGCCTGAGCACGCTTAACTGGGGAGTTCTGCTAGGGATTTCACCATCTGGAAAAAGGCCTCGATGCTATATAAGGATCCAGATTTTTACTTTTATAGCCCAGGAACTCCTCTTCCATTCCCGATGTGGAACACTGGGACCTTACAGTGATGGGGCTATTGATGGGTGTGTATAAAGCAGAGGAGATGTGCTGTTGCTGAGTAAAATTCTGGGGTGAAGCAAAGGAGGTGTTAATCGGAGAATGGCTACTAGTCAGACATTGCTTGGGGTGAAGGGTGAACTTTTGGTTTTTACTGGTATTTCTACTCTGTTGCTGGTTTGTCTATTATGTAGCATTGTTGCTGCTGTGTGCTGGTAATGTTTTTTGACTCATTGGGTAGTTCCTGTGTGTTGTTGTTGCTATGTGATGGTTATTTTGCTTAGTTTTGTTGGAGTGTTCCTATATGGTATCTAGTTGGTGCCTTATCAACCTTGGTTTTGTGCTAGCATATGATAGAGCTCGTGTGTGAGTACTAACTTAGGTGGGATTGACACATAGAATATGATGCTTGAGCACTAACCTCTCTTTATTGATGTATCACTTTATATCAACCTGTTTTTACTTCGTGGTTATCAATAAAGTTTTTTTTGCTGGTAAAAAAAATAAAAAAATAAAAAAATTTGGTTCCATTGCATAAATTTAGGGATAACAACGGCTCCATTGCATAAATTTACACCCGAAGAAGGATTAAATTAAGTGATATTTTAAGCCAAAACATCATTTACCAATTAAAGAAATTTGATACAGTGGATAGTATCATACTAAATTTGACAGAATTATGCTAGAGACCTCAAATGAATTACTAAATATTTTATCAAATCTCTGACATGAGTGTGAAAACCACACACATGTGATTTGTGTGGATCTCACACCCATGTGAGAGGTTTGGTAAAATATTTGATAATTTATTTAGAATTTATATAGCATTTTTAAATTTGACGCGATATTGAGTGTATGTTGTGTGCCCATCATATTAAATTTTAGCAATAACACAATTAAATAGCAACCGCTAGAGTCGCTCATTGGATGGAAAGAGAATTTAGAAAAGAGGATATGAGAACAGTGCAAACCTTAACTGAAGGGGGTGTCTATGGAGTTTCTTCCATATGTTACTCTTTCACTCAGTTCGTTTAGCAAATTAGTATACGGTGAAACTCATGCTATGCTAACACAAATTTTGGGATGTAATAACCGTTGTGGAGTCGTCGTTGCAGTGTATGAGTTTGAAGACATATATTGAGGTAAATTACACTTTCTTTTTTTGAAATTTAAAAAAAATACAAATAACCTTACAATTTAACATAATTACACTAATTTCTCTCTTAATAAAGCTAAGAAAAACTAAAACTAATGTCAATTATTGATTGAAAAGAACTATATGCAACTAAAAAATCACAATAGAAAGTTACTTCAGTATGAAATGGGTGTAGTACGAGTTTGCATCCGGATGTTTCCTCTCTAACATAGCAATGAATGCAAAAGAATCAATAAAAGAAACTTTAAGATCTTTAAGACAAAATTATGGGTTAGAAATGTTTTGCAAAATTTAGTAGGCGAATCACCACACCAAAATGCAGGAAGAATAAAAGCAGTTGAACTGTTATTCAAAGTGAACACCTGAACCAGAGTGTCAGCCAATCAGCGATAATGATCATGAACCATACTTAGGTTTCTCAAAGGTTTCTTCTACTCACTTAAATTTTTAAAATCTTCGGTAATTTTGCAAAGCATCGCAACACCTAAATATTTCATAAACTGATGAAAACAACTGTTCTGCAGTGTCAGTGCCTGTGACATGATTA
Organism: Camellia sinensis; assembly: GCF_004153795.1. NCBI lineage: Eukaryota > Viridiplantae > Streptophyta > Magnoliopsida > Ericales > Theaceae > Camellia > Camellia sinensis. The sequence continues at coordinate 1,198,414 of NW_021024834.1, read as the reverse complement.
AGGATCCGAGCTTATTTTACAAGATTGAATTTTTATTTCCTTTTCCCAATGTTATTTCATGTACAAATCAATTTATGCATTTAACAGAAACTAGACATGGAACAACCACTCAGAAATAAGATTACATTCATTCATGCTAAAGCAAAGACAAGAAACCAAGCCCACCCCACTATTGACAAAACTCCAACAAGCGGACCGATCGATCATTCTAGTGTGACTAACTTCTATTGCTAATGGCAACACAACATTACTTCAATTGTTCCACGTCTTCATCCACAATCTATCCTCAGCCGCTTTAATTCAGCCTGGAAAGTTGGGCTTGAAGTTAGAGTGCGATGAGCAAGAGTCCTTATGTCCTCTCGTGAACAGTCTTGTGAAATACGAACAAGCTCCCACAAGGCACCTCCACTAATCATGTCCTTTGCATTTACTTCTGAAATGTAGTAATTTAATACCAGTTCAGACACCATCCATGGGGAGATTCAGGTTTCAAGGTGAAAACAGGTAAAGCAAACTCACCGTGTTGTCCTAAATGGCAAAGTGCAAGCTCAATGTGCCGCCTGATTGGTGAGGCTTCATTGTTTGCATTTTGTACAATCCATTGGAGTGCACCATCCTCAATCAGAAGAGATATCCCAGTCTTAGTCCCTGCAGTAATGAGATCAACAGTAACACAATGCATTAGCATATTGCAAACTAAAAGGAAAACACTCATCCAGGTGCATGCATTAATTCTAGTTCCATTCATTTTTTTAATATTTATTTATTAATTAAGTAATCTTATCCCTACTTCTCTACCTTGCTTATTCTTACTTTTCTCTCACGAATCCACTTTTCATGCTATTCTTTGTTAGTGGAGAAGTTATCTCGTGTTCTCAGAACACCAGTCCATGTGGCCACCCAACAATAGAGCGGCATGTCGGTATTTTTCAGAAAAAATATAAACAAATTAAACACTTAAATACATGTAACAAGATGACCTACTCGAGTGCATGTAAAAGTGGACTTATATATATATATATGTATATATTTAAAGTTCATTGAATTATGTGGTTTTGTTTTATGTATATTTAATTATTTACTTTTAATCCTATTCCATCTTTTCCCTCTATCCTACTTAATTCACACTTCTTATCCCACCAACCCACTTTCCATGCATTTTTGTGGTTTTGTTTTATATTTTATTCTTTAATTAGTAGTAATTACACATATTTATCCTATTAGTTATATTTAATTTTACATCTTTACCATCTTAGTTAATAGAAAGATGGGTGTAACACAGTATCACTAATTTTAGTATTGCCCCTGGTCTTTCCTCATTACAAGTATAGATTATAAAGACTTTTTATGCTTTTAGTACACCCCTGTTTCAAGTTTGATCAGATTCAAGTTGACAGACCTAAATATTGAATTATAATTCTACGCTTATTGTTAAAATTGGCAGAAATTGATCTAAACATTCAAATTTAGGAAGTTAAAGAACAGAACACTCAGTAAAAATCAAAACAGCTATGGGTTCCAGAAGGGCCTATTTCTCAGATTACCTTGAGTAGATGCCCGGGACTCGCATTTTGCAAAGTTTGCAATTCCACGGGCAACTTGAGCAAGAACATCTGGATGCCTGCATCTCACCATTCCTAGTAAAGCCTTAATCCCGCCTTCACCTCTCAGCTTCGTCTGTAACTTATCTAAAAGTTGCAACATAATAGTTGTCAGTTCACAGCAGGGTTGCCAGTCAAAGACAAGTTGCAATCAACATTCTCATCAGTAACCAAGCTAACATGTTAAAACTACCAGTTCATATTCATATAGGACCAACATGCTTGTCTGAACACCAATAAACTACAATACTATAATCAATTGCCAATCAATGGTTTTCAGATTAAATGTAGCAGTAATACTAAAAAAAAGTTGCTTTATGGAGAATATTTACATAATTTCCAATAAAATGACGAGATGAAGCAGAAGATTCTGGTAAAGTTGGGAGATTGACAATTCTGCCAATGCAAGTCATTTCAAGTTGGTAAAGGGGACGGCACAATATCTCTATTATGCCCATTGTGCATGAGAAAGGTTACTTGAGGAATAGCAATATGATCAACCATTTCAAATTGGATTTGGAAGTGGAAAATATATATTTGTAATGTTCAATACAGTTTTACTTGCATGGGTTACGTTTTAATCTCTCTTCAGTGTGTGCATAAATTAACCATAAATCTCATATGCTGGCTAAAGCAAAACTTCTTACAACCTTCACAAGGGACCCAAGTTTGGTCGAATGAAGATCAACAAGAAGGAAGATTACCATTTCCACAAAGATTGGCTATGGCTCCAGCAACCATCCGAAGAGTTTGAGGATCCTCAGCATTGGCTGCGGTCATTGACAATAAACTAATGCCCCCTTGAGCAATTATAAGCTCCTGGTTGGTCTCTGTCAAGACAAATATAAATGTTACATGCAATGGACAGATACCAAACCAAGTACCTACGCCAAAATTAGCGATACATGGCTTTAAGATTGTAAGATGTTCTACGAAACAAAAGTAATGGAAATTTACCATTCATTGCAAGATTTGCAATTGCACCAGCTGCAACTCTGTGAATGGTCTCATCCTCAGCACTTCTGAGAAGCATTAATAAGGATGTAAGACCTCCAGCTTCCACAATCTTTTCTTGATTTGTTTCTGCGAAATAGACAAAAGTAAAATACCATTCCTATACAGAAATGTACTCAAACCAGCAAGTACTAATGGTTCATGAGCTGTGTATCAAGACTTCAAATAACAAGCCAGGTAATCATCATCCTCACCATCATTAGTCAAATTTTATATATGAAAAGGAAGTTCAAATACACACACCCACTGATATAAGGCTCAGGTGAAGGACCATGTATTGTGGGCATAGAATGTGTTTATGTGAAATAAAAAGCAACTTTCACCATTAGGAATCCTTTCAGGCTACACTCACTTGATAAGCCATCGACAAATGGAGATCCATGCGGAGAAAACACCAAAGAATTAAGTGAAAGCTATTAAGTGTGGCGATCACACCCATGGAATTGTGTCAAAAAATTATTGGATATTTTTTATTGATGTAAAATTGTATCAAAATCTGATTGAAATTTTGATTTTTTTAATATTATATAAAAATATATATATTATTTAGTATTTACGTCCTGGGGAACTTTTGGTATTTATGCAATAAAAACAGCTTATGTCAGCAGATTTTGTTATATCACTTTAACAATGATTTAACGGAGGGGAGGGGGATTCTGAATATGTATATTATCAGAAAAAGTAATTTGCCAACATTCGAAAATATCTCAAATTGCACAAGGACTTTCATGGGATGTCTGGGCATCCCCTTCGTCAGATACAATTCTCGTGTCGATTTTTTGTTTTTACTGCACTTGCTTCTCTTTTCCTTCTTTGTACGGATAGAACTATTGGATAAGACATTTCTATGGCTGGAAATGTAAATCCTCACTGTAAATATAAAGTATATGTATGTTTGTGTATTCTTCAACAAACACGTGTATATATAAGGCTATTTCCCCTTAAATTGATTTTTTTGGAAATTGGTATTCTTCGTGTCCTCCCACAATACAAAGAGTTCATGAGAATATAGGAATGAGTAAAGAACATAATAAAAAAGTACTGAGTTACCTTCAGCAGCAAGATTTGCCACAACTTTTACAGCATGAATTCGCACATCAGCATCTTCGGCTTCAAGCAATGACAAAATCTTCTGCAATCCCACTGTTAGAACACTGAAGTTTATGAGAACAAAAATGAAGACAATAGACAGATGAATTATAAAAAATGAGCAGCAGAATAGTAAATATAAGTGGAAACATGTCCACGACCTTGCTCAAAGAGTTTTTCTATTGATGCCTTCTCCCCATCTCCTGAATCTCTCAGCTGCGGATGCACAACTTGAGAAATGAGAGAACCTAGGCCACTAGGAACTTTCCCAGCTACAGCTCCGTCAAGTCGTCTTCTTGTCTGCAAAAGTACATGTTTTCAGATTCAGAATTCAAATATGCTTGTCAGAGGTGCATGCATACTAGTCCATGCGTTTGGGTGCAAAAACTACAGTCTTTAGGCGGGTCCTGTTCATTTACCAAGACACCCAACACAACAGGACTGTGAACTCTCAAACATCCAAATTCAGAAGTTAATAGTACCAAGAACTGAAATCATTCTTCTTCATGCAATAAATTTAGGAATGCTTGCATACAGCCTATGTTACACGGACTCGGTATGAGTATCGGGTGCGGGTACATATCCAAGCATCAGATCTTCCTATTTTTCATGTACCAAAATGATTCACATTTCAAGTAACATAGTTGATACCATGTTAAATCACTAAAATTTTCAAAAGCTATCAAGCTATCCAACACTACAAATAATAGTTGTCCTTTTTTCATTCAAAATACTCGTAGGTGCCACATTATCTCCAACACAAACAAGGATCTCAAAGTAGCGAGCTCCCCTAGCCCCACATCATCTGCAAATCATCTACAACTTACAAGATTAGTTATTGGGGTTATGGGCCTAAGTTAATCAAGGGCCATAAATAGGATTGCAAATGAACCGAGCTGTTCATGAACAAGCTCGGCTCGGTTCGTTTAGTAAACGAGCCGAGCTTGAGCTTGAATATTAGGCTCGTTTAGTAAACGAGCCGAGCTCGAGCTCATATAAGCTCGGCTCATTTATCTTTATTTAAATTATATAATAAATATATTATTTATATATTAAATAATATATAAATAATAATATAAATACATTATTTATATATTAAATAATTTTTTTTATTTAAATAATATAAATAATATTAAAAAAAATTATTGAGCCGTGCCAAGCCGAGCCGAGCTCGAGTTCTATTAATTTTAACGAGCCGAGCTAGAGCTCAGTTTTTTATCGAGCCGAGCTTGAGCACGAGCACAGCAAAGCTCGGCTCGGCTCAGTTCGTTTGCAGCTCTAGCCATGAACCATCAAATGTGGCAGCTTGACTAGTTTCAATCCATGGTGCCAAGGAATGAGCACACGTCTTAGGTGTATCTCCACTAGGGAATTGCATAAACATTCCAAAAAGTGGCCTAGTGCACCGATTAGCTAGGCTGAGACTCTCTGCTCAACCAAACTGTCTCTACTTGGCAGCAACATGGCTTGGCATCTCTTTTTCTATTTTGCGTTTTATGTGCTGTGTCTTTTGGTTCTTAATTATTGTATGCTTTGCATCACCTTGATACTTTCTCAACTATGCAGCACGGACACCTCCCCAAGGGCTACGTATCAGTGTCCAACACGTGTCGGACATGGACACGTGTCCAACACACGATGGACACGTGTCCAACACGTCGTAGAAGGTGCCCTTTTTTTTCTTTTCTTTTTTTGCAGCCGGACACGTTATGGACATGTTTCGGACACCATGGGATCAAAAATAGAATTTATGAAACTTCAAGTGGGGGTCAATTTGTAAAAAACAAAAATTGAAGAAATCAAACCAAGCCCTAACCTGATTTCAAATAGAAAAAGGATAAGAGGTTAAGAGAAGGCTGCTGGCTGCTCTTTGCTCTTGCGAAGGTATGTTCTTCTTTCGATCTTCTTCTTCTTTTCAATTTTTGTATCTCAATTGCTCTGTCTCTCTCTTTCTCAATCTGCTCTCTCTCTCTTTCATCTTCTTTCGATCTTCTTCTCCGTTCGACTTCTCTCAATCTCTCTCTCTCTCTCTCAATCTCTGTTTTGTTTTGTTTTTTCTTTTCTTTTTATATGCTGATTCACTCTCTCTTTTTCTCTCTTTGTGATATATTTTTTTTTATATTGTTTCTTTTTTTTTTTAACTATTCTCTCTCTATCTCTACCTCTATCTCTATCTCTATTTCTATTATTTATTTATATTCTTTTTTTGGTTGATTAGTTTATTTATTCATTTATTTATTTTCTCTGCCTTTTAATTTTTTTATAATTTTATAACATATAATAAATAAATTTAATTATATATATTGAACGTGTCCCCAGCGTGTCGTGTCCCCCATTTTTTGAAAATTTGCATATCCGCATGTCTGTGTCCGTGTCCGTCTGTGCTTCATTGTTTCGCAATAAAGCTTGTTTTATTTATCCCCCAAAAAAAAAAACATGGCTTGGCATCTCTTTGGCTCTAGGCCAAGTAACTCCCTTCTAAGGCATAATCCTCGATGCCTCATTTCTCTTTCTCTAGCAGGTTATTTCTATCTCTACGTATTAGAGGTATCCCCATCACCACCATAATCACTTAGGGTGGGAGTAGGGACCAAGAATCCCCATTTGGGATCACTATAGGATTTGCAGTTTGGAACTAAAGTTGGGATTGTCAAGGTTGCCTAACTCACCCCCTCATGGTGGCTCCACCTTGACCAGTCTTAGAGAGAGGACAACTACAAGTAGACAAGGCCATCATTGACCAAACTATGACACTTCGAAAGTTGTATCATACCCTATGTTACACGGACTCTTTGGAATTTCAGGGGTACCTATGCCGACACGACACGACACGACACGGGTACGAGTGCAGGATATGGCCGGGATACGGCTCATTATAAATAGATATGGCTATATTTTGCCCTAAATATAGAAGCAACGAAATAACCCTAAATACAGAAGAAATGAAAGAGGAGAGAGCAAGAACTTGGTCGCCAACTTCTCTCTAGTCGTCGGCTTTGATCTCGCCCCAATCGATCCTTCACTGTTGATCTCGTCTCTCGATCGACCTCGTCTCTGTCTCGCGCCAATCGATTCTTCAATCTCGTCTCTCGATTGATCTTCTTTGTCGATCTCCTCTTCTCTCTCTCAGTCGATCCATCTCTTCTTCTTCTTCTTCTTCTTCTTCTCTCTCTCCCTGATCTATTTTCTCTCTCCCTATTGTTGATATGTTTTCTCTCTTCCTTTTGTCGATCTATTTCTTTCTTCTCTCTCCTCTTGTGTCTTGTTTACCATATAATAAATAAATCATATAATTTGTTATATAATAATATCTAATTAAATCATATATAATAAAAAAAAATAAAAAATCTAATAAAATCTATAAATTACATTATTTATTTTTTATTTATTTTAACATAATTTGTTATTCCTTATTTATTATATATTTTTTATTTATAATATATATATTTCAATTAAAGGTAAAAAAATAAATTAAAAATATTATCAATAAAAATAATACATAAGATAAAAAATAAAAAATATATTTAAAAAATAACTATTTAACTCATCTTTATATAATAAATATATTTTAAAAATTTAACTATTTAACGTATCCCCGTACCCGTATCCAAATTTGGATCCGTATCCACGTATCCTCAATTTTTAATTTTGAAGTGTCCGACTCCGAGATACGCACCCGCACCCGATACCCATAGCTGAGTCCGCGTAATGTCGATCATACCTAACACTGCAACCTCCATGACTCCATGATAGTTCCCCAAGGCTCATCAATTATCATACCTACCCACTAGCATCCCATGACACAACTTTCAATGCCTGTCATATGCACATTGGATAGGTGAGAAACCTCTAAATTATCAAACCAAAGGGAACCGCCCCTTGTCCATGGCTATGTTGTCCCCCGTGGTTCGACTTCCCTATATAAGGGAGGTTACATGTATGTGTTGATCATCTCTTTCACCTTAAGAAAGAGCAAGATCCTACAATACTATCCTCCCTCTCTCCTAAAACTGTCTTCACTCTCTCCTCCACCTTTGGTGATCCTGTCCCATCTCAATGCCCGCCATCTTCCCAAAAGGCTGCCCCTCAACCATGTCATCACTGCAAACTCTCCACATTTATCAACTGACATGAACTTTTAACAGCTCAGGTATATTCTGATTTAAGCTAAAATATCATTTATAGATCCTTCTTTCAAAAAACAATATTAAAAACCACACAAACATATTTATCAACTGTATGGCAGCATACCTCATCAGCTTCAAAACTAATTTGCAATAGTTGACTTTGTAGCACAGCTATTTCTTCTTCAAGTTTTTGTTTCTGATGTGCCTCATTTTCCAGCAACTTGCGAAGCTTTGAGATCTCAGAATTCCCTGCTGCCTATTACACCAATAGTGTTACTTTGTATATTGGATATTATACTATGAAAGCAAAAGAAAACAGGTGATGCTGAAATAAGACATTCATCGAGGTATTAAAAAGCATACTTCTGTCCTTTTCCATTGAATAAGTTGATTCCTAAGATTATTGACTTCCTCTTCTGCAGACTTCCTTAAAAGAGTTTCATCTTGAAGCAACCTTTTAACCTCAGTAACTTCCTCAACACAGGACACTGCAGGAACCTGTGTATCACAAAGAAGATGATTGGCTATCATTGCCAAAGAGAATGCAGTACAATATAGCAGTTAGTTTGATCTATTGGAGGCTTGATGTCAACTCAGCCTGCCAGAAGCAAGCATGTAACCTTTGTCGGTCCATATGAAAGTAGATCGAAAGACAGATTTTTCAAAAGCAATAAGAATATAACCATGTTACAAAGTTGTACAAGTATCACAACCAGATGGAGCAAGTATAGAAATAAGTCTTCTGAATACACAAAACAAGTTTTTAGAAACTTGGTGTATCCCCCAAGAAGTTCTAACAAAACATAGTTGAAAAATCATAAGGTGCCGAAAAGTTTTAGAGCTAGAAGAATCGGAAGCTTCAGGAGAGTTGAGCCGATAATTTCAAAGTGGTTGGGGCTATAGCAAAGGTGGAATGATACGCAGTTGGTATGTTATTCTTTGCAGATGGCAATCGGGTGCACTTTCTGGTTCAGGTGGTAGAGGTTATTAGATCAGAAACTGAGGCAGTCACAGCAGAGGGTAATAATCCTTGTATCTTTTTCATGATGCATGGGCAAAATGAGGTGTGTGGGTTTGATTTTTCTTTAAAGCAAAACGCTGTGGTAAGGATGGGGGTGGCAGAGAAGGAAGTCAGAATACAGCTATGAAGCACCGACACGGACACAGTAATTTCAAAAAATGGGGACACAGACACAGCAGGGGACACGGCAAATCTATATATATATTTGCTATGTAGATTAATATTATGTTACTAAACAATCAAAATTAATAAAAACAAACATTAATTCAATATTTATATATATATATATATATATAAACCACTAATTTAAACAAATTAATAAATCATCCATATTTGGATACACGTGTCCCCACTGTGTCTCCTGCAAAAAATAAAAATAAAAATTAAATTAAAGGGATACGCCATTTGGCATGTCCCATGATGTGTCCATATTTGGCGTGTCCCTGCCATGTCCCCTACAAAAAAAATAATAAAATTAAAGGGACATGCCATTTGGCGTGTCCCCGGCATATCCCCGTGTCCGACACCGCTATGGTGCCTATTTTGAAGTGTTTGTCCTTCATAGAAATACAGTGTATCAGGGGGTTAGAGAAAAGAAAACTCTAATGAACAATTTAGGACAAGGATGAAAGGTTTTGGCCATTTTATGATCTCTCTAGTGGTATGGACTATGGAGTACTCATGGCGGAGACTCGACACTTTGGGTAGGGACATGGGATGTGTCCGGTGTGTGTAGATGATCATTCACCTAGCAAATATATTTAATAATTCATATTAACCATAAACTTATGCATAAAACCCTCTATTATGTATGAAATGATTTAACACCTTGTGAACACCATCTTATCCTATAAAAGTAAAATAAACAAAAGTATATTAGGCAATATGATTATTTTGTGTGTCCCCAAATCTGTAGGACATGAGAATTAGATGAATTGGGCACTTAAACACATACCCACAACCCACAACTGTAGCCTATCTATGTTTATTCTTTTATATAGTTTCTGGGAGATTTGTACATGCCTGTAGATATATAGCACATAGGATCTTTGGGTTTCTTTCAGCACCACTTCTTGTTATTTTACTTATTGAATAAAACTATGAGGGGAAGAAAAGAACAATTCAGAGATGCAATTTTATTGGCCTAGGTTATATACTTGCAGAGACAAAGGTGTAGAAGCAAATCCATACATCAGATTATGTTTCTTTTAGAAGTACACCTACTTGCAGAATTTCTACTCTTCTTTTTTATGATCTTCAAGAATATGAAAGGTTAAATTCAAACAAAAGGATGATAAAGAATGGCACTATTAGAAGAGTCACCACCTACCTTGAAGACCATTTGGAATCAGTTGTAGTCTAAGAAGTACGGACACAGAAGCGGATGTGGACACGGGACACAGCAATTTCAAAAAAATGGGGACATGGACACAACGGGGACATGACAATAAAATATGTTTTCATATATTTTTATTTGCTATCTAGATTAATATTACATCCACAAATAATCAATATTAACAAAAAACTAACTCTAATTCTGTATTAAAAAATAAATAAATTAACACTTACAATTTATATTTTTTTTTATGGATGATCTATTAAGTATTTAAATCTAAGGGAAAAAAAAATTCAACATCCAATATTCATCAAAAACACTAACGAAAATTGGAGAAAAGACAAGTTGACATGTCCCTAGTGTGTTTCTGAAGTGTTCCCGGCGTGTCCCCTAAAAATAAATTAATCAAATAAGGGAACACGCCATGTGGCATGTCCTCGCCGTGTCCTCTTGTCCGACATGGCTACGGCACTTGTTTTTAAGTGTCGATGCTTCATAGGTTGTAGTCTGAACCTTATATCAGGAATTCAAGTCCTTTTCACATACACTACGAAGAAGAGTCTATCAGAGACAAATAACTGTCATAAGGAAGATCTTAACACACTTACTACCTTGCCATTGCATGTAGAAAGACATAGCTATTAAGAACATAACCAGTTTAGTACCAATGCCACTAAACACAATATATGAGAAATGGTATAATGTCAGAACTGGATACCTCTTCCTTAAATGTCTTGACAAGGCCATCATTTTTGTGTTCAATTCTGGTTTTCCCACTGCCACGCATTTGTTGGTCTTTTGACCATTGCTCTTCAAGCTTCTTCAATGATTCCATATATTCTTTTTGATATTTTAGTTTCTCCTTCTACAGAAATGAACAACATAGAGTTTAGCAAGCATTCAAAAAGCAGTGAAACCAACTCACAGCACAAATCCAGACCATTATTCACCAAATCCTGCTCAAGCTTAGAGTCAAAAAAAGACAATTGAAGAAGATTCTTTTTTTTATCTTTTTCATTTAGGCCTCGTTTGGGAACAGGCTAATTTAGTAATTTTTTGGCTATTTGGCTAAAATATGAGCTAAAAAAAACTAATATGTTTGGGATGACTTTTTGACTTTTTACGAAAAAATGTGCACAAAGTAGAGAGAAAAGAGAATCTTTGACTTGGTATGGGTTGTTGGCTTTTTGGCTAATTTAGTAACTTTTTGACTTTTTGGCTAAAAATGAGGGTTCCCAAACGAGGCCTCAGTCAAAATAAAACCCAACTACAAACCAAAATGAGGAAAATGTTGAAATGTTAATTTATGAAGAAATACATTTATATACAGAAATGCATCTAAACATAAAGAATACAATTATATCTTATCCAAAATAAATAAATAATAATTCAATATATTGCATTATTAGCAGTAATATATTGACAGGTCTGATTCTTAAATACAGCAAAGCATATGATATTTATAAGATAAATGCTCACATTACAGACAAATGGAAATGCATGTGCTTACTTCCAAAGCATCTGCATAGTTTCTTTCAGCCTCGGAGATACGTTTCTGTGCTTCTATAGTTATTCTTTCAATCTCATCCTGGAATGCTTTTTGTTGCCTCTCATTCTCTGCTATAAGTTTGTCCAACTGTATGTCAAGCCTTCTGCACAAACTCTTGTAATCAAATTCTTCCTTGATTTTTAACATATTCTCCACCTTCATAGCCTATGAAAGGCAAACTTTTAGCATCCCCCCAATGATGAAAAGAATTAACTAAGGGTCATGCTAATGACAGCTCAATGGGCTATCAATTAGGGGAAAATGCCAAAATGTTAGGTTCTAACGGAATTTTTTACACATTTCAAAGCACTCTGATTTATTTCTACACACTTCCGACACATTTTAATACACTTTTGCAAGCCTACCGAGACTAATGACAGCCTTATGGGTGGTCATTAGCATTTTTCATCGAATAATGGATAGATCATCATACTTTTATTTCAGCAAAATACTTCAGGAAACTAATCACAAACATTGTAATCAGCATGGTCAACGAAAACTGAGACAATAATGGCAACAGCTAAATTAAGGGGACGGAATGACCATGGCAACTAGAGGAGCCCATCCATGAAACTTCACAACATTAAAGAGCAAATTAATAATTTCAAACATACCCTCTGCCCAAACATTATAGTACATGCTGTCTCTCCTCGATGGCGTGGAGAGGGACCAATAGTAACAACTAGTGAAGTTCTTGCAGTGCCTGTAAGAATGTAACATAGTCAGGCAACACATATTGCTCTTGATTTAATAAATTCATTTCCAGCACTGGTTCATGAAAAACAAATATGAAGCAAAGCAATGATGCAATTAAAAAGACTGCCAATGTAAGGTATCTGCCACCTGAAACAGTATCAGAAAATTATAATGGTATCTTCTGAGCCAGCATCAGAGAGAAAGTGGTACAGTGATTGAATATCTACAGTGGTAACATTTGGCCAGGTTCCACAAATTTATAGACCTTATGGAATATGTTAAATAAGTAGAAACTCAGCATGTAATTGAATTTAGGACAAATAGGTAATTAACCACACCCCAGCATTTCTCAAATGATATTTTTGCTTCCAAATGAATGTAGAGTTAAAAGGATTTATCATACGATCATTAAACTTTTCTGTCACCCAAAACAGCACAGTTCAAAGTTGGGTCCCAGTTCACTTCCAAGCCATACAAAAAGCTTTAGAAAACCGAAGTAGTCACATACTTGAGAGACTTCACCCTCCATTATTAATGTGCACATATTTGAATGAAACAATCATGTCATACATACTCTGATCAAATTCAACAGAACCAAACTAAGTAACCATAAGTGTGAGCATTTCACCTCCAAATGAATCTCGAAGCAATCTTGTAAGCTTTGAATCACGTACTGGAACATGCGCGCTATTCTCTGCCAGTGCATTAATACATTTCCCTAGCGCACTCAATGACAGATTGATTGACTTAGCTTCCTCTAGAGTATGTCCCTCACTTCCTGCAGAATGGCAAACATATAAACAAACTTCAATAGGCAAGACAGAGCATAACCTAAGAAAGTAATATAGCCACACAAAATAATAAAATTTAGAAATTTGCAAAAAACACTTATGGTACACTTCTGTTCTAAATTGCGTATTGGTACGCACGTTCCGAAACATGATAAACTTCTTTTCCAAAATAGTAAATTTAGTGACCCAAGGTGTTCCCAAAAATTTTTTCCAATATATTTCCTTAAATGTTACTTTAGGAAGAACAAAATCAAATATAATAAACTAAAATCTAAGACGAGTTAAGTTTTCACAAGACAAACATTATATAAAAAATATATATATTTTATTAGATATCTAATAGTTAAAAGAAAATTATTTTAAAAGTATCTTAAATTCGTAAGTGTAATATGTACTAGTCTTAGTCTACTCCTATCGTACCACATTTTAGAGCATGTGACGTGTCATGTTCTCATTCCTATTCTATGTACCGGAACGATCCACGTTCCAAGTAACATAGGTTTTACCTATCGTCGAAGGAGAAAAAGAAACATAAGTACTAAGAAATCAATATCCCAGAGATATCTTCCCTAGTAAGCAACCAACGTAAATCCCCCCTCAAAATCTATAATTTCTCTTTATCACAAATTTATAGTGGCACAAATATGCAGTCACATCATATGCAAGCAAAAGTCTCATATACAATAGGAATTCATCATCTATGTTACATAGACTGTTCTGAATGTGCTAAGTCCCTTTCGCAAACTCGAGTAGGGTATGGGATATGTGTCCAACATGTCTAGATGCATGCACCCAACAAGCATGTCAAGTAATTGAGGTTATAAAACAAATTGTGCATAACATGCTCTACGTTAGTATGTAAACTCCATTTTCCCCTATAAATATATATATATATTTTTTGAAATATGAATATCTAGCCATGTCTTGTGTCTTGGGCATGGGCACAAATCTAGTGCTTAGATATATATCCGCACTCAAAATCCATACCTCAGTAACTCAGTTCATCTAACATAATTTCTCAGTAATCTACAGCAAAAGCAACTTGATGAAATTCATACAGAAGTCATCGGTTGGACAAACAAAATATAATCACTTGTAATATATGTGAATTATAGCTTTTAGCTTCACACAACTTCTAAATGCAGTTGAACATAAGTCTTTAACAATGGGAACATATGAAAGGTCTTGAACTTCAGCAAAGAATGTAGAACCAAAAAATATAAATGCAGTTGAACACAACTTGATATTTGTTTTTAACTAATTCACATCTAAATGAGTCTAATATGTTTGCTTGACTTCCATATTTCTCACAAATATGTAATGTTGTTTCTACTATATTTTGAAACCCAACATGTGCATTTTTAAGCTAATAAAAACTCAACCTAGATACCAAAGATCAAACTATAATTTATCATGATGATGCATATATACACATCCATATGGCATTATTCTTAACTGCAAATGTTCTACACTTTTTGAAGGAAAAGCTTCAGTTCAAGAAAACATACACGCCCCTTCCCATATCAATGGAAAACAAGGTAACAACAGAAGCAATGCAGGAATAAGGAATAATCACAATCATTAGTAACAAATCAAAATAAATATTCATATCCATAGTTTGTCACACATGCCTGACTTGTCAATTCGTTCTGAACCTGCAAGGTCAACCACAACTAGCTTTCCTTTCCGAACAATGGGAGGCTTTAGAGTCTTTAGCATGTTGGACGTGTTACCATTTTCATTTGAAAGAGCATAATCTTTCCCTTTGACAGACCTCTTTATATGCACCTGCAGCAAGAAAACTTGTGATGTGAATAACATGCAACAGTTTCAAGACTGCCAACACACTTCCAGTTATTTCAAATGCATAACCATCAGAAGACAAGAAAAGCAGTTCACTCACCATTAGAATGGCATGACTACGAGAAGATTCTGTGTTCAACTTTGTATTAGCAGCAAAGCGGTGAGCTTCCCCTAATCGTAGAAGTTCCACAAAACTCAGCTGGTCCCTGATTTCCACTATGGTAGCCCCAGGGAGTGAAACATCTCCTGTTTTCGGATCTTCCATGATGGCTATGTTATCATTAGAAGGATCAAGGAGGTCCTGTATAGTCTCCATATAAAGCTGCATATATATGTAAAGATAACAAATAACAAATTATGAAATTAGAAAAAATATTTCAACAAAATGTCACAAATCTTTCACAAATTTAAACAAAATATGCTTTATTGAAAAGTGAAAATTCCCCTAATAGAGTAGTAAAATATGCCACAAGCAACAATCAGAATACTCAGACATGTTATCTCTGTAAATGCAACAACCTGCAAATAGGAGACACAGACAGAATCGATCTCTGGGGAAATTTCTGCTAAAATATCCTCCATTGCACGCACCATTATTCCACGATCAGCTGTGTCTTCTTCTCCAAGTCGCCCCAGTGTATATGTTTTTCCAGTGCCAGTCTGCCCATATGCCATGACTGTCCCATTATAACCATCCAGCACACTCTGTCAAAGCAAATGACAAGCAAGCAGATCTCATGAAGTTAAAATCTACATCAAGTGTAAAATAGTTCACTATCACAGCAACTGGAACACTATTATTGACATCCAAGACATGATCATATTTCTTTAAAATTAATTTAAATAGTAAAAATATATAAAGAAACAATTATCCATGCACAAGTCAAGTCCTTAAAAATGTCAAAACATGACACACAAATGGATAAAAAGCCTTATTAAATATATCACAAATTCATTCATACGCACTTCAACCACAGGCTTTGCCACAACTTCGTAAACACGCTTTTGTGAAGCAAATTCAGTTAGCACTTCATCAAACTCATAAGTATCTGAATCCCAATTGTTTCTTCGAAGCTTTAACCTTTTGAGCTGCAATGAAGTAAATGGATGATGAATTATAATAGAATGACAAAGCAACAATCATCTAAGAAGTAGTTGGTTGTAAAATTCCTGTGCCGAATCGAGTATGATGAAAATGACATTGGGAATACCTCAGGCTGTAATTCCACACAATCAGCAAAATCAGCATCAGCAACCAACTCCTCTGCATTCCTGGGCCGTAATCTTACAGCAACTCGAACTCTCCCAGAAACTATGAGGAAACATAGCTATATGTGAGATGTATACCAGTAATTCCTCACTTCTTAACAAAAAAATATATGTAAAAAGTTCTCTGCCATTATAACATAGCCAGTCCCCTTCCTTAACAATAGACATTGCTATTAACTTTGTAAGCCGCAGCACAAAAAGATTGTAAGAGTGTTTACATTAAAGATTTAAGTAATAAGATGCATGAATCAACTTCCTACCAAAGAATAAAAAATCAAAGTTATCACCAGAAATTGAACCAGGCACTGTAGTCACATATCAGTATCCGTTTTACAAACACTTTGTTTGTTAAGTCAAACAAGAGCATTTCAATCTTTAAATTGTTCTACATTTTAAATTACATTATAATTGCATGTATTAACACAAACATATCATGATTCTAGGTCTCTGCAGAGCCAAAACAAATCGATCATTCTGCAATTGACAGTTACCATTAAAACTAATCAAACAATCTTACATGATGAATGGTTTGAATTTTTGATAGAAAACTTCAAGAAGCTCCCCCAGAAGCATCAATCAGAGTAATTACAGTATAAATAGTTCATGTAAAAGTGTGCAGGAATGTTCCATCTCAAAAAAAATATCAGCATGCGACATTAATGGATATGAGAATGTCCGAAAGACCATTTGTTGCAACTTCGGTAATGGAGTAGTAGTAGCAGCAGAAGCAGCATGGCAAAATTGGCTGATCTAGGAAGGTACAGCTCCCCTCTGAATTTGAAGGAAGTGAATCTTGAGGCCCCCTTCTCATAGTGGTAGGGACTACTTGACAGATCAGAGTACTCCTATGTCATGTAAGCACTGGAAAATGGGGCTACTATCTTGCAACTATATTTATGATTTTTCTTTTTCAAAGATTTAATTATCAAGGTCATTGGGTGTGGAAAGAAAAAACTAAATGGCCCGTATTCGTGTTTTTGTTCCAGCACTTCAAATCTCCTTCATAAGCCAACATGCAAGTATAGAAACAAGAGAATAGAAGAAGATTGGCCTACTCTCAGGATCGTCATCACCATTCATGACCTTTGTGATCCTAAATAGCATTAGACCATCCATGATATGACTATACCGATGCTGGACTCAAAAGTATTATACAGTTCTTGCTTTGCAAATCTTCTTGATGTTTCAATTACTGTACTTAACTTTCAATAGATAAATTAGAATCTTTTTCGGCATAGAATACTTATAAACATGACACAAATGGAGCCCTATACAATAAATAAAAAATAAAGTCCAAAAATTGAGCAGAAAAGAGCAGGGCTTGATCATGGCTACAAAAAATATGCTGCTACCCCAGCTTTGAAGGTCGCTAGACTGACAAAAAATAATAATAATAATAATAATAATAATAATAATAATAAATATATATATATATATATATATAACAAGAACAAGAACAAGGTCCCATTGGAAGCGACAAATAGATATTCCAATTGACATTAACTGGTTGGTTCCTACATTCAATCCGATTCGGTATCCTATGAAAATTGACAAAACCCATCAATAAAGTGGGTAGGATTATATAAGCTTGCACAAACCAAACAAAAAACAAAAACCCATCTCTAAAAATGCCCAGCAGATGATCCACGCACGCACATCAAAGTCATTACTTGTCAAAAGTTCATGCATTCACCAAAAAAATAGTAATGATAATCAAACATGAGAAATCTCTACACTACCAAATAAACCAACTTTGTGATGTAACTACAACTTAAAAGCCAATCCAATACATTCCATCACAATTATGAACCAATCAAAGTAGCTAGAGAGAGAGAGAGACCTGCAGCATCGGCCTTGACAGAGGCGGTGGTGCTGCGGCGGAGACCGGAGGCGGTGGGGGAGGGCTTGGATTTGAAGGAAGAGGAAGCAGACTTGGGGTTCAAATTCAAGGAGAGAGGCCTATCCAGTTTCAGGGGCCCCTTTTGAGTACCACCATTTCTATAAGCACCGGTACTAGCCATTACTACGTCTCAAACTCAGCTTCAAAAAATTTTCACCATCGAATTAAACAAACGAGTTCGAACACAACTCTCTCTCTCTCTCTCTCTATCTCTCTGACTCAATGGCTAGATAGATAAACGAGAGTCGAATTGACTAACTAGAGTGGGTTCAATCGTGAGGTGTCTGAGTCAAGAAATACGGGGCTTGTTTGGTTTGTGCGGTCTTGTTTTTTTTTATTTTAATCGGAAAAAATGATATTTTGAGGTAGCATCGTTAGGGATGCAACTTAGGCAGACTCAACTCGAACAACTTGAACTCAGTTTGAATTTTTTTTAGGAGTTTGACAAGATATTTTTAAATTTGGTACAGGCTTAGACAAAATTTCAGAAGCCTGAATTAAATTTGAACGGGCTTGGGCAAATACATCAAACAACCCAAGCAATCTGAAACCCGAATTATAAATATATACTTATATAAAAATATTAAATATATATATACAAATTATTAGTCATTACATGAGATTAAAGTAATTTAGAGGCAAATTGTTATGAAAATACAAACCTCAGGGGGCGGGATGTAATTTCTGAAACCTTAGGGGTATCTGTAATTTAGCCAAACCTCGAGGGGTGTATATGTAATTTGCCCTTTTTTTATTTTAATCGGAAAAAATGATATTTTGAGGTAGCATCGTTAGGGATGCAACTTAAGCAGACTCAACTCGAACAATTTGAACTCAATTTGAATTTTTTTTAGGAGTTTGACAAGATATTTTTAAATTTGGTACGGGCTTGGACAAAATTTCAGAAGTTTGAATTAAATTTGGACGGGCTTAGGCAAATACATCAAATAACCAAAGCAACCCGAAACCCGAATTATACATATATAGATACATAAAAATATTAAATATATATATATATATAAATTATTAGCCATTACATGATATTAAAGTAATTTAGATATTAAATCATATTGAATATATATTATATATACAAATAACATAGAATCTTACTTTATTTTTTTATTTTTTATTTTCACTAATAAATTGTAAAGTGGGCAGGCAATCTCGGGTTACAATTTGGGCTTGGGCGGGCCTGGGCAGATTTCAGTATAACTTGGGCTGGGCTTTTGGCAACCTCCCAACTCGACCGAACCCGCCTGAGTTGCACCCCCAATCATCACAGCATCTGTGGGCCCAGGCCTCGAGATCTATCAGATGCCAGCTTTACTTAACCCAATCCATAGGAAAGGACGTACCACTGAGGCACCAATGGAGCTTATCAACCGCCCCAGTCAAGGCCAAGTTTCGATCGGAATACAACGCTCAATATATTATTTTTAAAAATAATTCTAAAATTTTATTTAGGTTAAATTTTTTTATAAAAAATTTAAAATTATTTTTTCTCTTTTATATTTCAATTAATCACTTTTTTCTCTCTTCTCTCTCTTTTTCAATCATTTTTTTCTCTCATACGCATTTACTCAATAACAACAAAACATCAAATCATTTCAAACTCTAAAACTATTTTCAAAATATATAACCAAACAAATCAAAAAAAATTCTAAACTATCTTTCCAATTTTTTTTAAAAAAAAAATTATGTCAAAACACAAACCAAACGCACCCATAATTTTTGAGAAAAAAATTTAAAATTTTATTTGGTTTAAATTTTTTGAAAGAAAATTTAAATTGCTTTATTTTTTTTACACATCAATCAATTATTTTTTCTTTTTTTTCACTTTTTCTCAATCACTTTTTATCTCACACACATCTACTTAATTACGACAAAATATCAAATCATCCCAAACTCCTAGGGCTTGTTTGGTTTGTTTTTGGGAGAGTTGTTTTAGAAATTTTTTTGATTTGTTTGGTTGTATATTTTGAAAGTAGTTTTGGAGTTTGGGATGATTTGATATTTTGTTGTAATTGAGTAGATGTGTGTGAGAGAAAAAATGATTAAGAATGAGAGAGGAGAGAGAAAAAGTGATTGATTGATGTGTAAGAGAGAGAAAGTGATTTTGAAAATTTTTTGAGAAAAATCTCAAACCAAACAATTTTTTGAAAATTTTATTCTAAAACTCATCTCTAAAACTCAAACCAAACATACCCCTAATCTCTAAAACTATTTTCAAAGAATAATGTCATATGTATCAACTAGTATACTAACTAATGTACCAATGATGTGGCATAATTTAAAATATTTTTGGTATTTGTAATTTGCATAATGAGTGTGGTAAATAATAATGTCATAACTAGTGTTGGTACAGTAGTTAGTATACTAATTGGTGCATATAACATCACCAATTTTTAAAAGAGTAATGTTAGGGATACTAAAATTTTTACTAAATATTTTATCAAATGTCTCACATGGGATAGGTCTTATATAAGTGTGGGGTTCATATCTATATGCAGTGGCGGAGCTAGAAAATTAAATTAGAGGGAGCACTTATTAATTACAATAATTTTTACAAAAATATTTCACGCAAGTTTTTACGATTGATTTCAAGAAACATCAAAAAAATAATAATAATTAGTGTGTTTGGTTTCAGTTTTCTGAATTTAGCTTCTTGAGAATTGAGTTTTTTTATTTTTCGTATTTTTTTTAATGAATATTTTTTTAATTTTAAGTAATTTTTTTACTTTTTTGGATGCACCTTACTTAGATATATCTAAATAGTAAAATATATGTGAAAAAATATTTTAAAAAATTAATAAATACACAAGCATACAAAAAATATATTGAATTTTTGTTTTTTTATTTGTTGTATTTTTTGGTATTTAATGTATTTTTTCAATATTTTTTTCACAAATATTATATTTTTTAAGTGTATTTATGCTAAATGTGTCTAAAAATTTAAAAAGAAATTCTTAAAATATTAAAAAAATTCATTCAAAACATTAAAATACGAAAAATAAAAAAGTAGAATTTTCTGAAAACTAGAAACAAATAAATTAAATATTATTTGTAACTAGTGTATCATGGAATAAAAAAAATATGGATATAAGCCTTAAAATATAGGGGAATTTCTTTTAAGGTCCCTGATATTAAGATTTTATAGCATAAAGGAAATCAAATATTTCATAATGTCTAAGGTCCCTCAACATCGATCCAGAGAAATTTCATTCACAGAGAAATTCTCTCCAGAGAAATTCTGTCCAGAGAAAATCTCTCCAGAGAAATTCTGTCCAGAGAAAATTGAAACTCTCTCCAGAGAAATTCTCTGGATTCAAACCAGAGAAAATTGAAATTTCTCTGAGTACCAAAGAAATCCAGAGAAAATTGTGGAGAGAAAATTTGTGTGGCTATCCAGGAAAATTCTATCACTTCACAAATTTCTCTGGCACTTTTCTAAT
The DNA here is from genome assembly GCF_004153795.1 of Camellia sinensis. Classification (NCBI taxonomy): domain Eukaryota; kingdom Viridiplantae; phylum Streptophyta; class Magnoliopsida; order Ericales; family Theaceae; genus Camellia; species Camellia sinensis. The sequence goes on along the minus strand of NW_021024834.1, from coordinate 1,176,766 downwards.
TTTTGCATGCCATTTATAGTGCAAAATGCCAAAACTCATCATCTCATCTTTTCAATCACTGACCTTTATAAAATACATCAAACCTTTGATAGGAATGGCAAAATTTAACAACTTCAATAACATCTCTATTACCCAACTGCTATAACATAATTATGATAGTTCAAAACAACAATTCTATTGAACAATACTACTTCAGATTCTCTCTTCACCGTTGCACCATTACTCTCTTTGTTGCTGCTGTGACCAGAATTATGAGCAACCTCATGACATTTGGGTTCTTCTTCTACCTTTGCACTGCTGTCGCCATTCTCCCTTGAAGTATCATATTTGTCGTTGTCACCATCATTATTTGAATTTCTCTGACTTCGGAATTTCTCTGACTTCGGAATGTGTTTTAATCAAATTTCTCTGACTTCGAAATCTGTTTTAACCAAATTTCTCTGACTTCGAAATTTATCTCCAGAGATTAAATATTAAAGGTAGATTGTTGACAATTGAACCACTTTTGGACAATGACTCCGAAGATACATTACTACAAACCAGAACTCTTCTTTCTAGAAGAAAATCCTCAATGAGAATAAGCAATTCACCAGAGAAGTACAATTCTGTAAAAGCGCTTCTTTTCTACACATCAGACATCACTGTGTATAAAGAAAATTGCAAGTTCTTAAAGGGGGGAAAACATGAAAATGGTGGCTACAAATAAAATATAATAGAAATGAAAAATCACACAAATTTTAGAAACCAGTGTGCAAGCATCTGGCAAAGAAATCTAATAAGAATGTAGAATCTACACTTGATACCTTTCCAAAATTCTCCCAAGCCATCTTGGAAAAGTTGTGCAGTAAAACTGAAAAGAATGCACATGCTTTCTCCCTGTAAAGACTAAACAAAAAAACACACACAAAAAAAAGGGAAAGAAATTAAAAAAATAAGAAGAAATAAACATATTAGACCTATATTCATAATCCTGTTGCACACAGGACTTCTTTTTTCTAATAATTCACCAAGAGAGGCAACAAAGGCAATGAGTCAATACTAACTAACAAACATAACTAAATTAACATAGAAATCTTTCAGTGGTCTCAAACGAAGTTAATCCTCGGACAAATGCGCCGAACAAAAATAACCTAACTTTTTTGACAAAAGCCCCAATGCATGTTCGTTCAGACCATGGATGGAGGTTGATTTACCTGGTTGATCTGAAGGGAGAGGCGCTAGCAGCGGTGCCGATGGCAGCAATAGTAGAGGAGACGAAGAAGAAGGTTGAGTTTGGGGATTTGGAGGAGTAGAAGAGAGCCGCGAGAGAGACATACGGAGCGTGAGATATATATCAAATTTTTCTGTGATAGATGGGAGGGATCTTAGACATCAAAAAATAATATTGTGGATCTCTTCCATTACTAAAAATGGGAGAGGGACTTTAGACTAATTTTTCCTAAAATAAATTATATAATGATAAATTATTTTTTGATACAAAATTTGATTAAAAATTCAATATAATGGTAATGCCACATCATCATTGATATGTGATATCACCCACAAATGGTAAAAAAACACATAAAGAATGAACCTCACATGTCAAATGTAACTAACAATCTAATAAATTTTATATATTTATAGTGAGATTATTTATATTTGCATATCACTAATAATGACAACGCTGTTACATTAAAAAAAATTTCATAACTAATATGATTTATTTATAGTAGTCTTTTCATTTTCAATTAAAATAACCATTATTATTCTCATAATTTTTAAAATGTTATTGATATTCCATTCTAATAATATTTTTGTAATTTTTTATTTAAAATATTTTCTCTATGTTTGCAAAAAAAAAAATCCCAAAATTCAGGGGCACGTGACCCCCTCAGTCACATGCTCCCTCCGCCATTGTCTATGTGACACTTTTAAGAAAATATTTAGTAAAAATTTTAGAATTTCTAACATTTTTTTTTCTCAAAATATATAACTAAACAAATCAAAAAAAAATTCTAGGTTGCGTTTGGTAGAGCTTTGGCGCCTTTTGGGAAGTGGATTATAATTCACTTCCCAGATTAAAACACACTTCCCCTCTCACAAAAAAACTGCTTATAAGCAGTTTATAACTAAAAAGATAATTATAACCATCTTCCCAAAGTAGCCCTTTGTAACTATGATTTGAGAGTATGAGTTGTATTTTGAGTTTGTGAGTTTTGGAATTATGATTTGAGTGTGAAAAAATTGTTTGGTGAAAGAATTTTGAATTGAGTGGGAAATTTTTGATGTGACATTTGATATTTGATACAAAAACTTACAATTCATAACCAAACATATAACTCAAAATTTTATTAAAACACATAAAAAAATTTAAAAATTTCAAAAAATATTTTTCTCAAATATATAAAAATTAACATATCAATTGAAAAAAAAAATTATACTATTCCGATCAACCGACCGGACGATTGGTTAAGTCAAATTTTGAAAAAGAAATTTAAAAAATCACGTCTGAAACAGAATTTTATCTTGGTTGTAGAAATACAATTTGAAAGGCGCTACCAAACGTGAAATTAGAATCTGTGATAGAAAATTATTTCCAAAATCGTTCCAAACAGAATCCGAAACTGTCTTTTCAAAATTTTTAAAAAAAAATTATTTCGAAATACAAATCAAACACACACGTTCTAGAAAGAGAGAGAGAGAGGGCGCGATAGAGAGAGGACTAGGGGGGCTCACAAAACTTTTTCGTGAGGTAGACTCCGGTGACGGTATTGTGGGCCATGGATTTTCGTGCACGTTAATTTTTACTACTACTTGTAACCATGAATTTACGTTATTGCCCTTCTTCCTGGTTATATCAAACATCGCCGCAAAACCGGCCCCGTGACGGTGATTAATTAGGCACACCGACCATGTGGCGTAAAACAGTGAGTAGTAACATCTAAAGTCTATTTTGAGAAGCGTCTCTAAATAAAAAAATAAATATATAAAATAATAATAATAATTAAAAATAATTTTTAATTACCTTTTCAAAATACTGCTAAAATGACTTAGGATTGTTTTTGAAAATATGTTAAAAGTTGATTTTTTGTTTTTTTTAATTTTTTTTAAAAAGATAGAGATTATATGATTCAAAAGAAATTCAATTACTTTTAACTTCTTTTTCAGAAGAGGCCTTAATTGCCCCTTTTTACGTTTACTGCTAATTTGTGCTTTACATGTATGTGGTTCATTCATTTGGGATTGGAGGGATGTTGTTTGAACTCATGACTGTATTACACAACTTAAGGTTGGTTTTAAAGCTTTGCTATTTTAGTTGACTTTTTTATTTTTTAATTATTTTAATTGATTTAAAAATTGTGAGATAAAAAATGAAATAATTATAATTTGTATGTGGCATTTTAAAGTGTTTTAGGAAGATAGAAATAAGCAATTTTCTTGGCTTATTTTGTTACTTTTTGGCTTTTTCATAAATACATTTGAGAAGTACTAAATAAGCAGTTTTTTTTCATTTTGAAAACTATTATATTATGGTATTATATCATTTGTAAAAATTATAAAATTTCCATATTACTCTCCTGTATATTTTTGAAATTATCATTTTACCGTCCATTAACATTTTTCCAAATTACCATGCAAAAAGAAGTGGGGACATTTTTGTAATTTTACTAGTTGGCTTATTTCTATCTTCCCAAATGCAAATATGCTCAAAAAAATTGGCTTCTTACTTGTTTGAAAAAAGCAAGAAGCTAGCTTATTTCTAACTTTTCAAACTGTCTATTTTATTTTATTAACTATTTTAATTTATTTTATCTTTATTAATTATTTTAATCAAAAAAAAAAAAAACCACCAACCCAACTTCTCAAACACCTTATTTGGATAATTCATAGGGTTTTTGGATATATCATTCATAAAAAATTAATAATTAATAATTAATTCAATAATTATAATATTTTTAATTGATTATAATTATTATAAAAAATAAATTTTTTGTTTTCAAAAATATACTTGTCATTTATTTTATTTTTTAGACAAGCGAAATAATTTAAACAAATAACAATCATTGAATTGATCTAATTTTTTTATAAATAATATACAAAAAAAAAAGGAGTCCTACAAAACGAAAATTTTGAATAATCGAAGTAGGACCTGTAGTGAACTACATGGCTACATAAGTCAAACAATACCCTCTGCACCAAATCTAGGACTAGAGAGAGGGTCATTCTATTTACACACTATTTTCCCTCTCAAGGCAAACCATTAATTAATTTATTTTTTATTACAATTTTAGCCTTAAGTGAAATGACTATAGAGGACAAGTTATGATACACCCCATTTGTATATTTATCATAAAGGACAAGAATCAATATAATATAAATCATCAATTTCAAACTTGTTCCTTAAGTATCTTCTCTGTCAAGAATCCAAAAATCCTAAAACCAAAATCAAAAACCCTTCAACAAATAATCAAAAATGTAGTATTATTGAAGATTTTGATTGGATTCAATGAAGGATGCATTTGACAATTCTCATTCGGAACAATGGAGCAATGAAAAGGTTATTTTTTTTGTTGTTTTCGTCTTCGTTTTTCGTTTATAAGTGGTAAATCGTTGTTAGGTTAACCAAAGGTGAATGATATATCATTGTTCGACAAACTACAATCGAACAAATTACATCTGTTCAACAGACTACAATCGAACAATTTACATCTGTTCAACAGACTACAATTGAACAAATTATATATGTTCGACAAACTACAATCGAACAACTTACATCTGTTCAACAGACTACAATTGAACAAATTACATATGTTCGACAAACTACAATCGAACAACTTGCATCTGTTCAACAGCAAAACCATCAACGACGTCTTGATGGGTGTTTTCAGCAATGGTGTTCATCGGTGTGAATAGAGAATGGAGGGGGAGATGAATATCGTGGGTGTGGAGTGTGGGATGTGTGGCTGTGTGGGGGCAAAGATAGAACTTTGTGTGTATATTGTTGTGGGTGGGTGTGTGAGTAAAGGTAAATATATAAATTTGTGATGTGTGATGAGAAAAGTATTTATTTTTACAAATTATTTTTGGTGTGTTTTTAGAAGTGATTTGCCTTGAGAGGGAAAATGGTGTGTAAATAGAGTCTCCCCTAGAGGGAAGCTTGACTCAAATTATCTAATGAGGTATTTATGAGCCAGTCCTATTTACCTATAAATCATGCTCATTTCTTCATCCATCAATATTCTTAAATTGTATTGGGATAAAATAAATATTTTAAGATTTATTGATGCATTAAGGGTTGGTTTGGCAAGGGCTCATTGGGCTTTTTTGGCTCAATGAGCCATAAAAGACAGAATAGGCTCATGAGCCACAACAGACAAAACATCACATCCAACCCCATAATCATTACACTCTTCTCTCACAAAAATATCAAAAAATCAAAAAAGCCGAAAAGCCAAAAGCCCTTCCCAAACTAAGCTTTTGAGCCTAGGCTCATATAGTTAAAAAAGTCAAAAAGCCAAAAAGCCAACCCACTTCCCAAACGGAGGCTAAAAAAGTGTAAAGGACTTATAAGTAATTGAGTCCAGCACACAGGATTAGTTCGTAGTTTACACTATTTTGTGTTTATGTGAGAGGCTCTAATTTAGAATAAATATTTTGGTCATAAGATTGGATTAGGCAAAAAAAAAAATTATCATGTTTACTTTTTGAGTTGGGTTTGGAATAAAAAATGCTAAGCAGTCCAATCCAACCAATTATAAAAAATATTAATTTTAATTTTTATATTATTTAGTTACTTAATAAACTAAAAAAAATAAAAAGAAAGGAAAATATATTTTAGGAGTTAAATTCAAAATAGTTGTATCGTTAAAAAGCATAAAATCATTTACAATTCGATTTTGTTTATGGTCCAAATTAAAATAATTTTTAAACAAAAATTTTATTTAAGAAACCCGCAAAAAGATAAAACCTTATATAACGAGTTAAGTGAAACAACCTAAATGTAGATTGTTTCTAATTTTTTGTGTGATAGAGTTTGAGATAGTTTGATTAGATTCAGTGGAGTAAGACTTAAGAAGATACACATTATTATCATGAAATGCAAGATTGCCTTGATCCACGTCCACCCTGTTGGACAATCTTTTTCGTTTGGGAACAGGCTAATTTAGTAATTTTTTTGGCTATTTGGTTAAAAAGGTAGGTAAAAAAAATATGTATGTTTGGTATGACTTTTTGGCTAATTACGAAAAGATGTGCAAAAAGTAGAGAGAAAAGAGAATCTTTGACTTTTTAGTATGGGTTGTTGGCTTTTTGGCTAATTTAGTAACTTTTTGGCTAATTGGCTAAAATAGCCTCTTGCCAAACGATTTATATACTTAACAACAAATTGGAGAAATAAAGAAAATGTGAGAGATTGTTTAATTAGATAAATCAAACAAGTAAAGAAAATAAAATAAAACAATAGATTCCTATTTTGTTACAAAAATAAAATTAGAATTTGATAAAAATAAATAAATAAATCAGAAAGTAAATTAATTACTAACCTTATGTATTTATTGAACAAAATTCTAATCAAGTCCAGTGTTTAACATTGTATCCTTAAGACAGATTCGTCCTCTCTAAGGTGCTTTCAAATTGTGGACGTCTATCTCTCAGGATAAAATGATCAACTGCGAATAATAGCAGCACTACAAATTATTCGCACAACGAACACACTTTGTGTTTACACTTCTTCTTACAGAAAATTAAATGCAGAATTTGGAACAAAAATTGAGTGAAAAAACCAAATGAGAGACTGCCTATTTATAGATGGAATGATGGCCTTTCAGTTTGAATTAAACAAGTAACAAACCTGTTTGAACAGGTACCAGACCTGTTTGGTTTAAATGAACAGATACAAACCTGTTCAATTTGAATTTTGAACAAATGTGGGTTTGAACTGAATCTGTTCGAACAAATAGAAACCTGTACAGAAATTCTGAAGAGGTGCAAACAGATTTGAATTCAAAAATTGAAATTAAACTAGACAGATTTTCAAAATTAATTTCAAATTCTAGATAGATTTTATTTTACCAAAAAATAAAAATTAAATTTAAATGTTTTTAGCCCTCGCACCCAGGCCCATCTAGCCCGACCGACCGAATGGTGGCGGCATGCGCGTATGTTTATTTTTGGGTACAATGGGTCTAGCCCATAACATCTCCCTTCTACAAACTTGGGGTGCCCCTTGGGGCCCTCCCCAAGTTACAAACTCAAGCTTTATAAACTCATAACACCAAACCAATGTGGGACAAGCCTTTATTCAAACTTCAAAAAATTTCCACCAAACATTTCATTTCCATAGAGTTCACTTTGGTTTCAATTTCTCATTCACCTGATAATAGTTTTGAACAACCAAATATACTACATGAATCACAACGCGGCATAAAGCGCACTATCACTTAGGCCCGCCAAATTTGACGCATGGATCCCACGTGAAAAATTAACCAAAGTTAAAGAAAAATTCTGTTTTTTTTTTCCCCAAAACCATTTATAACACACCCTACTCTAGTTCTAGAATGGAAGATCTAACTTTTAACCTCTTATGGATAGGTTTTTTCACATTGAGAATGAGGAAAAATAAGAATAAAATAAAATAAATCAACATTGCATCACAAAATAATGAGACTCAAATTTAAACATTATGCTCGATACAGAAGAGTCTTATTCTTGAAAGTATAACGCAACAAGGCTACCAAATAATGAAAATCTTATTTTTATTTTTGTCCCATGGTGGTAATGGCATTCCAAACTTTACACAATTACAATTAGATTTACATAATTTTAAGTATTTTTAATAAATAAATAAAGGTAGCATTTTGGCTTCTTCAAAATTTAAATAGTTTTACCATAACCTCTCCAAAATCTATATGATATTCCGTTGGCCTCTTTAACTTCACAAAAACCTCATTTGGTCCATGTTGTTTTAAGTATTTACAATAAAAATTAATATTTTTCTTTAAGAATTTATATAATTTTATTTTGACCTCTAAAAATTTAAGTAATAATACCTTAAGGCCTCCTTTTAGACAATTTGTGGTCCGCCGCCAGGTAATGGATTGTATAATTCAACACCGGGAATGAACGGATTACTTTATTGTTTGATAAACTAAAAATTTATATTATTATATTAAGTAAATGCTGGATTTGATGTTCAAATCTTGGTTTGCTTTCAACTTGTACCATGTGTCTCTCATTTCTCTATTTAAAATAAAAAAGTTACATAGAAAAGTACACAAAACTTGAAATTTTAACTTTGAATTTAGAGAAGAAAATTCTTATGACTTGAGCAACATACATATTTTGATATTAATTTCTTTATCATTTATTTTTATTTTTATTTACTTGAATTGCACTTGTATCGTGTGTGCCAACAACTAATTCAAAATTAAGTGCTGAATTTTATTTTGTAAAACCTTTTAATATATATTGATCAGTTATCTTTGATTAATCGTCTCCTTTTAGATTTCTATAAATTTATTCAATTTTCTCTTTCACTTATCAAACATTTTCTACTTTGCTAGTAGTTACTCAATATTCGTCACACGTCCAGTGTAAGTCCTCAGGTGTAGGCAGGTGAAGGATATAGTGAGTTCCCGTTAGAGTATAAGCAAACACATGGTACGTGAAAAATGATGAGTCAATAAAGAATTTAGATCCTCTTGAATTAAATTTATAGATTTTAGAATCATGAGTAATTTATTCAGAAGTAACTCTTCAGTCAGCTCTATAACTTCATTTTCTTTTATACCTGATCCAGTGAACTAAGAAGAACATAAATTCTAATATTTAAAAATAGATTTAGGATGGAATATACCAAAAGTACCAATTAAAGAAATTTATAAAACAAATTTTCTACAATCCTCTTTTAAAGTTAATCTACAAAAAAAAAAAACTGTTGAACAAGTTTATGCTTTTAACTAAAATATATTGTCACGACCCAAACCCACCCATGTAGGTTTAGCACCGTAACCGGCCAGTAATCCGTGGATTACCAAAGGCCTCTAAACAAACTAACAAATAATAAGGGGCTGCGGAAGCAATAATACAAAATAGACAAGGTCCAATGAGCTGTGATAACGTACATGGGACAGAAGATTTCAAAACTGATTTATATATATAAACATGCCAGTCCAGATACACAATATTTACAAGGTATACACAGATTGTACTTCCCAAGACCTGACTTTACAGAACATATACAAAGACTAGCATGTAAACAAAAATAACCATGGCATTAGGCTTCGTTCGGAACCTCCTCGGGAGGCGCAACAGTTGGCTGACAAAACAAAACAGGAGGCCGTCAACTCTGGCCCTGGTCATGTGCCGGCTCACCTACATACATAATATAAACTGTGAGCGGAAAGCCCAGTGAATAATAACAGAGTGAAGGGGTTATATGAATGATGTCCAGCATAAGTTAGAATCCATCATTTAAATCAGAGCATAATCAGACTTCAAAACAGAAACAGATTCATATACATTTTCATATTCAAATTTTGCATAAGATCATACGTGGTACATCCATTAGCTATCAGAACAGATTGGTCCAGAGACCCACATACATAGTTGGTACCAACGACCACGAAGGTTCATAACTTGCGCGCAAGTAGCCATGGTATTGTTACCCCCAGGCAAGGGCCACGTGCAGATTGGCCGCGGTGTTGTTACCCCCGGGCGAGGGCCACATGCAGATTGGCCACGGTATTGTTACCCCCAGGCGTGGGCCACATGAACTAAGGGTGCCACAATTACATTTTAGAAAATTGGACTTTTATTCATAATTCGCACGATAGCATTTCAGAAAACATATCATACAATACCAATCAGAAAATACTTAAGTTGAACACAACTTTACACAGTTATTACTCACAGTGGGCTTGGAGACAGACAGACAGAGCAGATCGATCAGACAGGACGTGGCACGTGACCTACACGGCACATAACAGATAACGCTTGAAACACACGTTCTAATTGTACAAAATTATTTCTTGGGGCTCTTATGTGTTTCTAATCTCTTACCTCTCACTATAGAGTCTTAAACATGGCCTAGGAATGCCTAGGATGGAATGAGGATGCAAAGATGCATTTTAAGACATTTTTCAAAATTTTGCTGAAACAGGGGTCCCGCTCGAGCGTGGCCTTCTACGCTCGAGTGGACATGCAGACAAAAGGAATCCGCTCGAGCGTGGATTACTCCGCTCGAGTGGACTTCAAGCTACAGTAAAAGTACTGGGTGCATGAAATTCACGCTCGATGAGCGCTCGATACCCGCTCAAGCGTGAGACACAAGTCCTCGCTCGAGTGTGCATTACCCCGCTCGAACGGACTATAAACACAGGCAAAGTACTAGATACAAGAAATTCCCGCTCGAGCGTCACTTTACCCGCTCGAGCGTATTGCATGAACTCAGTATGTACGCTCGAGCGTGGAGTTTCCCACTCGAGCGTAAGTCCAAAATCTGGAATTTCCAAATTCGAACCTCAAGCTCAAAACTCAACTACAATGCATCAAATTCGATCCTTTTGGGCTAATTTTCTAAAAAACTCTTGTAAACTCATAGTATGACATGTTTTGAAGATCAATTTTGAAAAATCAAAGCCCAAAGGTAGTCAATTGAACACAATTTCAAGGAAAACTTCAAGAACAAAACAAGAGCTTACATGCAAGTGTTCATTTTAAATCCAATGCTCTAAAACATGATCAAATGTAAGATTGAACTCCAAAATCATGATGAACTCATGGGCTATAACTAGAATATGGTCTTGCATGCAAGGATTTCCATGAAAACACTTCAAAATGCTAAGATATGAACAGACAAGCATGATACAAGCTCAATTTGCACAATTAACCTTCCATCCTTCTAGTTCCTAAGCCAATACTTTGTTGAACTCAATTTTCTCCTCTCTCACTCTCCTGCGTATTTTCTTGGTCCCAAAATGGCCGAGGAAATGAATCAAAAGCTCCTAATCAAGATTGAACAAAGTGGCCCACTAAGGGGCAAAAATGTAATTACGAGCATTCACTAAATCTATGTTTCATCTAGCATTATTTAATCTAATTTAATCGCTCCGAATCGAATTTTAATTAAACCTACCATAAAATTCTATAAATCCTCACTAGCACATAAATCAAGTCAGTTTTTGATTCAGACGCCAATAAGGCTTTCAATTCGCAGTTTAAAGTCAAAAACATGAACAGGTCGTTTTATGGCAAACAGATAGAAACACGTAAATGATGCAATACACATGCAAATAAATCTCAAATCCTTCATAAATTACTTTTAAACATAATTAATCATGAATTAGCATTAATCGGAGGTCGGGATCATTACATACATGAAACGTGTCATTTATTAACCAAAATATCTATAAGAAAACAAAAATCTGAAGGTCACAACTTTATTCATATAGGATTAATACAAGTTGTTGTCAAACCATCAACCATTCAAGACATAAATTCATCCATTCTTCTATGCTTAAAAGATGCTAGGTTCAGAAATTACCAAACCAATATGCTAGGTATGATGGAATCTGGTCTCCACAAAAGACCAATCCATTTTAATTGCTTTCTTGATTTTGCTTTAAGTCTTTCTGACCCTCACATAGTCAAAGCTTTAACATTAAATATTCAAACTTCTCGTAAATTTACAAATATGCTTGTTGGTTTCCAATCTATTGCTTTAATTTATCAAATTTATTATAAATGTATGAAAACTAATTTTAATGTCCATGCTTTAGTCAAAGTCCAAAAGATAAAACCTTACTTATTCAAAGAAGTACTTCTAAAGCTAATGTTGACGTCCTTAGACCCATAGTCTAGAGTGAAATAACTCTCCCAGAAAACAAGTTAATTGTAAATGTAAATTATACTCACAATATTCAACATGATATTAATGATTTAAATCATATTCAATAATATAGTGATGGTCCAGTCAAAATAAGTTTTAATCGTCTACGTTTACAACATGACTCTCATTAGTCTTCACGAAATATTCAATCTTCTTAACTCAATGACGAAGATAAAAATTTTAGTACATATTTATTTACTCAAAAAGATAAGACATCTTTTAGAATCACAAAGTAAATTAAAAGGAATAGATACGTCCTCAACATCTCAGATTAGTAAACCTATTTATTCAAAACAAACCCAGATTCAAAAAGATGACGATGAGTCTCAAATATCTCCAACTCAAACAGACTTTAAAGTCAACCCCCCAGTTAATCCACAGCTATTAACTAGACACACCGACTTCACACCTAATCTAAATAAACTATATAAAGAATTTAAATCTAAAGAAAATAAGTCTAAATTAGATACATATAGATCTGCACATACTAAAACACAAAGGTCAATGATAATTAAATCATGGTATGCATTTATGTTAGAATATCAAACTGAAATCCAATTTTTTGATTATCTTCAAAATTATCAACAAAAACTAAATGAAAAACTTCTACTAGTACTTCTGTTTCTTCTAGTCATCCTCCTGTTGAAACGGTTTTAATTGAACAGAAAGAATCAACTATTAATACTTCGCTTTTTAAAATACCTGGTGATGAAAGTGAAATTAAGAAAGTTATTGAACAAAATAATTACACTAATCAGTGTTTAAAAACTATTGGTAAACAATTAGATAAAATTGAAACAACCTTTGAAGATTATTCAAATAATCACACTTTTACTAGTAAAACTGTCACGACCAACCCCACAGGCTTAGGATTTGAATCACAACTTACTAACTTATTCTATTTGTAGCAAATTAAACTGCGCAAGCGGAAATAAAAATAATTAAACAGGAAATTACTCCATTTTACTATTTTAATAAGAGAAAATATATTTATAAGGCTTTTATTATTTTATCATTCAGTGACTGGCCCCGAGTAGAACAAAAGGGAGCAAAAATATAATAAAAAGAAAGAAAAGAAAAGAAAGACAAAATAGTGGTTCAACATCAATCCACGTGCGGGTTCCATTTAGTGAGGTTATGGATTTCCCCTACATCTCGTCACCTGAAAGGGTAACAGCTATAAGCACACAGCAGAGTGAAAAATATTATGCTAAGAGTATAAAGAACACAAAATAACCATGGATAGTTAGCTAAGCCAAAACATTTACCTAACTTAATTTGGTAAGTAAATCATTTAAGTGGCAGAAATTGAAATACAGAAATTATGTAAATACATAACCATAACCACAGTATAGAACAGAACAGAACAAAGGTCACAGAAGTGACAATCAGAACAGAGGTCAATGGATCCATGACAAACAGATGACCACAAAGTGGTCAAACAGAAGCCAATAGTTATTTAAGTCCCCCAAGGCATGGGACTCTCGGGGTGGTACTTACAAAATATAATTGTTTATAAGGTTATAGTCAAATATTCTTTAAAATTCAAACAAACATACCCATGAGTTTCATTTTAAACAGATAGAGTTTAGAAATGAATCCACATAACTGAAATATTTACAAAACATAACTTGTATTAATATAACTAATAAAATACAATTTGTATAAAATAAATTATGGTAAGTCAAAATATACGTAAAATATATTATGGTAACTCAAGGTATAATATAACCTACCTTAATATTGAGCCTTACTATTTCTTTCATATTTTTCCTATCTTTTCGAAACTGTTCTTCCTCCTTTCAACCTCTCTTTATTTCATTCTCTTATTTCCCTCATTCCTTTACCTCAATCGTGGTTCCCCCCCCCAAAAAAAAAAAAAAAAAAAAAAACTTCTTATATACATGCAAACTCATGATGCATCCATAGGGTGACTCATTCTTCCTAAAGCTAGGTGACACAAATGGCATCCAACCATCTCTCCTAAGAGATTATAATCTAAGATTATAATCTACTAATTAATGGCGAGTAATTGATTGGCCTTATCTCATCAGCAGGTTTATTATTATTATTTATTTACTCTAACTTTTACATTTATTTATTTACTATCTTTAATTTGGCCCAACTAGTATTATAATTCTATACTTGTGTTAATTTGGTCCCAAATAATAGTCCATAATTAATCTCTTATTTGATAACCCAATGGCAAATTAAACTTATATATTTATTTCTTATTATTTATTTATTTAATAATATATCACCACATACAACCATAATTATATTTAACTATAAATATTTATGTGATATTTAATTAAAGGTTCAGGGTGTCACAAAAACTACAGAAAAGGCGATTATCAATTTGCCTAGTGACCGTCGCAAACTTAGTTTAGTCACACAAGATACTCATACAATTGACGCAATTGAAGAAATATTTGACAAAATTGCCACATCTTCTAAACGTTCCAAGGATAAAGGTATATTAGTTATCATTCAACAACCTATTCTCGATACTAATAATGAGTCATCCACCTCTGATGATGATGAAATAAGATTAATAGAAAAACAATTTTAGTCTACTAATCTTAATAGGATAGTACACCCTAAGGTTAACTCTACTACTCTTACAAAAAATTGGTATACTAAACTCACCCCACCTAATCTTCAATTTGAAGAAACTAATATTAATAATCAATTTTTCATTTCTGTTAAAAAATTATATAAATGAAATATTTATAGTCTTAGCGAAAATCAAATCCTCCAAAAGTTAGATCATATGTCTATGGTCGCTAAAAGTTATCTTAGTAATTATCCTAGTAATTATCCTGATTATACTCAACCTGAAATAGTCTCCCTTCTTACTTCTAGTTTTACTAGAATGCTTAAATCATAGTGGGACAAGTATCTCACTTCTGACTTACGTGATGCTATGCAAATTGATGATAATGAATTTCTCATCTTTGATGAAGAAATAAGGATGAGTAAACCTAATGGAATAAATACTTTAATATTTACCATAGTCAAACATTGTATAGGAATTCCTAGTAATATTCATTCCAGAATACATGATCAACTTAGTAATTTAACATGTCCAACATTAAGTGATTTTCGTTGGTATAAGGATGTCTTTACGTCTAGAGTCATTTTCCAAGATGATTGTACCAAATCATTTTGGAAAGAAAAATTCATTAATGACTTACATAATCTTTTTGCTTATAAAATTAGAGATGTGCTTAATCAACCTACAAGAATAATTGAATACGATAATTTAACATATGGTGATATAATTGGTATAACTCAAAAAGAAGGATTAAAAATGTGTATAGATATGAAATTTAGTCAAAAAACTGCTAAAGATAAATACAAAGCTAAGTATGAGTTAGGTAACTTCTGCGAATAGTACGGTCTACCTCCTGTAGGGCTACAAACGAACTGAGCCGAGCCGAGCTTTGCTGAGCTCAAGCTCGGCCTGTTTACTTATCGAGCTCATTTATTGAGCTCGAGCTCGGCTCGATAAGAAATTGGGCTCGAGCTCGGCTCGGCTCGGCTCGTTAACATTAATGAAACTCAAGCTCGGCTTGACTCGGCTTGATAATTTTTTTTAATATTATTTATATTATTTAAATAAAAAATATTATTTATATTATTTTATTTATAAATAATGTATTTATATTATTATTTATATATTATTTATAATATAAATAATATATTTATTATATAATTTAAATAAAGATAAACGAGCCCAGCTTGACGAGCTGAGCTCGGCTCGTTTACTAAACGAGCCTAATAGTCGAGCTCAAGCATGGAGCCGAGCTTGTTCATGAACAGTTCGGTTCATTTGCAGCCCTAACCTCCTATAACACCATTGCGTCGTAAACATCATAAAAACAAGAAATCCAAATCTCCATATAAATATAATAATAAGAAATATTCACATACCAAATCACCTAATAAATATTATGATAAACCCAAAAAGAAGGATTATAAGAAAAATAAAAACTTTAATCAAAAGTCAAAATCAACTCAAAATATTACGTGCTATAATTATGGTAAAAATGGTCATTATTCTAATAAATGTAAAGTTAAAGAAAAACTTAATCAATTACGTGCTCGTTTGGCTAAGATTTTGGGACTAAAAAAACACAAAAAGACAAAATAAGCTATATAAGTTAATAAGACAAAATATCACTTTTTACCCATAATCATTAGCCTTTTTCTCTCACAAAAGTCAAAAAGTTCTCAAAACAAAAACCAAACAAGGCTAAAAAAACTAGGCTAAAAAAGTCCAAGGTTAAAAAAGTTGGCTATATTAGCCAATGCCAAACGACCTCGATTACTGAAGAAAATCAAAGTAAAATATTTGAAATATTCAAGTTAACTAATATTAGAGATCAATCCAGTAACCCATCTAGCAATAATAACCCATCTAGCAATAATAACCCATTTAGTGATACCTCTGACTATTATTCTCCTAGTAATGCTACTGATAATGACCAAATAGAATTAGGATGCAATGACTTTGTTGTAAACAAGTTAATGTCCTCAGTAAGTCACAAGAAGAAGATTCATTAATTGAATTAATTAGTAAGTTAGACAATCCTAAATTAAAAAGAAAATATACTAATAAATTAAAATCTTTATTAATTGACAAAAAAATTAAACCTTCTACAAATAAACCAATTATTAGTCTAACAGCTACTTTAGAAAGATTTAGAAAAGATAAATATAAAGAAGTAACTCTACACGATTTACAAAATGAAATTAATCAAATTAAATTAACTAAAGATAAATCTTTAGAAGACGAAATTGCTATATTAAAAATCAATAAAAATCTTAATGATTTTGAAAGTAAAACTGATACATCCTCTGATGAATCTTGTAATACTCCAAATCATGTAATTTTTGATAATCATTCTAATAAATCTAACAGTGAAGCAAATAATCAAGAAAATAACTGATTAAACATAATTAATAAAATAAGTATCCAAAAATGGCATTCAAAAATAAAACTAATAATAAATGATTATGAGATGGAAGTCATTGCCTTAATTGATACAGGCGCTGATCTTAATTGTATTCAAGAATGCTTAATTCCTACTAAATACTATCATAAAACAAGTAAATAATTAAGCTCGGCTAATGGCAGCCAAATGTGTATCAAATATAAATTACTAAAAGTTCATATTTGTCAATACAATGTTTGTTTTAAAACATCATTTGTTCTAGTACAAAATATGATAGATAAAGTCATGTCAGTTGTCCCATTTATTTAGTATACACATTCACTACTAATAATCATGGTATTACAACCCAGCACCCAGCGTTTGGTCAAAAAGTAATTTTCAAATTCTTAGCTCATCCAGAAATAAAAGAATTAAACCAGTTAAATGATTACTTACACTCTTAATCAATCAATACATTAAACCAAAAAACTAAACAATTACAATTTCTCAAAGAAGAAGTCAAATATAAAAGAATTGAATCTCAATTCACTAATTCCATTCTTATTGAAAAAATTGAAAATTTTAAAAATCATTTAAAGAAAACTATATGTTCTGCTCTTCCTAGCACTTTTTGGCATAGGAAAAAACATGTAGTCACTCTTTCTTATCTCAAAGACTTTAATGAAAAACGCATTCATACGAAATCCAGACCAATTCAAATAAACGTTCAATTAATGGAAATGTGCAAAAAAGAAATTAATGATTTACTCAAAAATAAAATCATTAGTAAAAGTAAATCCCCCCGGTCATGTCCAGCTTTCTATGTTAATAAAAATGTTGAACTTGAACGTGGCGTTCACAATTAGTAATTAATTATAAACCATTAAACAAAGTTCTAGAATGGATTAGATAACCAATCCCTAATAAAAAATATTTGATTTCAAAAGTGGATTCTGACAAATCCAACCTAACCTTAGTGATCATTATAAAACTGTTTTCACTACACCCTTTGGTCATTACGAATGAAATGTGACGCCCTTTCAATTAAAAAATGCACCTAGTGAATTTCAAAATATAATGAATGAAATATTTAATCCATTTAGTCATTTTTCCATGGTATACATCAATGATGTTCTCATTTTCTCTAAGTCAATTGAAGAACATTGGAAACATCTCCAACCATTCCTCCAAACTATTATAGTTTAGTCATCTTTGCTCCAAAAATCAAATTATACCAAACTAAAGTTAGATTTTTAGGATATCAAATTCATCAAAGTACAATCATTCCAATTAGTTGATCTATTGAATTTGCTATTTGAATTTCCTAATGAAATTTTGGATAAAAACCAGTTACAAAGGTTTCTAAGATCTCTTAATTACATTGCTGAATTCTATAAAGACCTTAGGAAAACTTGTCAACCTCTATTTGATCGATTAAAAGACAATCCTTCTCATTGGTCTTCTATTCATGCTTCTATTGTTAAACAAATCAAACAATAAGTCAAGACTTTGCCTTTTCTTGGTATTCCCACTAAAGATTCATTCAAAATTATTCAAACTGATACCTCTGACATTGGTTATGGTGGCATTCTTCTTTAGAAAATCCATCTCAAGTCATCTAAACAAATTGTTTGCTATCATTCTGGTGTTTGAAACAAAACATAGAAAAATTATAGTACTATTAAAAAAAAATTATCTATTGTATTATGTATTAGTAAATTTCAAGATGATATTTTAAGCTAACACTTTTTAGTCCGTGTTGATTGTAAGAGTGCTAAATATGTTTTAAAAAAAGACATTCAAAATATTGTTAGTAAGCAAATTTTTGTCCGCTGGCAATTTATTCTTAATATTTTTTATTTCACTATTGAATTTACTCAAGATAGTCAAAATTTTATCCCTAATTTTCTTACCTGTGAATTTTTACAGGATGGATAGTCAACTATGCATTTTGAACTATACATTTTTGAACTTTTAATAAAATGCCTACTCCCTATTGCTCTACTCACTGATTACAAATCAACCTTATCACTGCATTATTAACAACCTTAAGTTTGAAATTGCTTACCTAAAATCCATTGAATAAGATGCTGATATTAACAATCATAACATTCAAAGGAGATTTAATTTAATTGGTCACTACATATGTTTTCTTAACATCCATCTTGCCAAATTAGATACCCTCAATGGATGCTAATCTCCCTTTTCTTCCTTTTAGATGTCAATTCAGAAGCCCCCTACTAAACCACTTGTTATAATACCAACCAGTCAACCAATTGCAACACTAGCAGTTGACCTAGTAAATAGATACCAAATTTCTAAACCTAGTTACACTTCTGCTCTTGCAACTGACCAATTTGCTTTTCAGTCAAGGCAAATCATGCCTCCAAATTATCCATATAGATCAACACCAAAAACAAATTATGTTCTTAAACCTTGGTCATCCAACCTCTTCTACAAAGAACCAGTCCACAAAAATATCCATAACCCCATTGATTTAGTCAAATTATATTTCCCTTTGGATGGCATTTTATTCATTCCCTTCTAGACAAGTCAATTTCTTTTTACAAAGATATTCTCTACCATCACCAGTCCATTGTCATTAAACTCATTTACGATCGAGTCAATACCAGTAAAATCATTTACCATTCTTTGTATATTCAAAGTATTGTATCTTTTGATGAGTGGGGTCTTCCTTTTTTACTACGAGACCTCCACAATCATCCGATCCAATATAATTATTATGATTACATTGATGTATGGTTTAAAGTCCTCTTGCATCAAAATGAGTCGTTTAGTCATTCTTGGTTTTTCTCTTTTGATCATAAATTGAAGTTAGAATTCCCTTCTTGATTTCTGAGATGGTGATCCCAACATGGTGCCATCCCAAAACTCCTTCCTTCCATCCTCATGGATCAAGTCAACTATTTTTCTTCAATTTACCCAATCAGTCAACATAAGAGTCAATTTCCTATATTGCTTCTTTTTATGTTCAAATACAAAGTCCCTTCGATATTCAAATGGCAATATGGTATTTCTAAAGAAATAGTCATTTGATAACATTTTGTCAAATGGTAGGACACATTCAAACACCATCACATTATTGAACAAGTCAAACAAGAATTCTCAGTCAGCATTCCTATTCCTACAGTCCTAAAGATTAAGTCTTCACAGGAGAACCCAACTACTCCAGTCACTCACAGAAGCCTACTTTCCCATACAACAGTCAGACTTGGAAGCCTAACATTCAGCTCTGGACCTTCCAAACCTAAATCATCCAAGTCCAAGTCCAAGCCCATGTCAACCACCACTGATGAACTTATTCAAATGGCAAAGTTATTAATGACCCAAGCAAAATCACAAATTGAAGATGGAGCCTCGGATGAATCAGTCTTTTCTAAAGCCTCAACTAGTCATGATCCATATAGTTCACAATTTCAAAATGCTCAGGACCCATATGCCTAAATCGGTCATTGGATTGTATATATATATATAAAAGCTTTAATCAATACTCTTCTTTCGAGAAAAACTGCTTCTATATATATATATAGATTCAGACAGCAGCCATGTGCCTTCACATGCTACCTTCCAGTCAGATTCAAACAGCACCCATGTGCCTTCACATGTTACTTTCCAGTCAGATTCTCTTATCAGATCACTATGTAGTCATGCCTCGCCAACTTTTTCATCGAAAGAAATAAATAGTGATGAATAGTGAAAAAAAAGTCAATTTTACTGTTGATGAATAGTGAAAAAGTCAATTTACTGTTCATGAATAGTAAAAAAGTCAATTTTACTATTCACTATTCACAAAATAAAGTAACAGACAACACCCACGTGCATCAGTCACTCAGTCAATCACCAAAAGCAGTAGGTAGCACCCATGTGACTTCACATGCTACTTTCTAGTCAGATTCTCTTATCAGATCACATGCAGCACAGTCATTGGCTCGGTCTATAGAAGACCTCCTCAATCACAAAGGAGACCGCGGGGGGGGGGGGGGGGGAGGGAGGGAGGAAATAAATAAAGGGAGACAACTCATCGAATTCTCAAATACCCTTTCAACTTGTAAAAAATATTTTATTTTGTAATATGTATTCTAAAGTCATTATTTCAAGCTTCCAGTAAATAATTGTAAGTCACTTTTATATTCTATAATTCCCATCTATTTTAGTTATCTAATCTACTTTGTTTGATAAAAATATATTAAAGGGTGAATTTTTTGGAGATTTTAGCCATTTTCTTGAAACTAATCTAGTTAATTGCAGTGACTGGTGAGGAGGGCATCTTATCTTTTGGCATTTTGTAACTAGGACTGTCTCATTGATAGCTTGCTGGAACAGAAAGCATATAAATGGACAAGGAGGTCCAGAGACAGGAGTGTGTATAGACAAAATGAATAGAGGAATTAATTAATAGCATTGTGGACATGTCACACTAACACAAAGGCATTATTGTTGGATACATTACATGCCCATTGTTTTTTATGTTTGAAACAAAGAGCTCATTGAACTAACAAAGAGCCACAAGAAGACAGACTATATTATTGACCACAACATGTTAAGAAACTCTTCAAACTTTTAAGAAGACATGATGAAGAGACACAATGACTAATTTACATTAATATTATTTATATTTGATGGCCCAGTGAGCTTCTAAGTTAGGAACTTCTTCACAGTTGCACTTCTTTTGTCTTTTAAAGGAAATCTCAGGTTTTAAACCAAGCCATCCAAGTTCTCCGATTATACATTTGAGAACTAATTTGTGAAGAAAAAATAAAAAGATGGGCAAGGTGTATAAAATAGAAGTTAATTTTTTTTTTCTTCCCTTTTCTTTTCCTTCCTCAAATTCTCTTTTTTATAATAACCGGATGTTAGGGCCAACTTACGCACATCTCAACTAATCTCGGAATCCTAAAGTTAACAACCGAACAAGCCTGTGGGAATTTTAATAAAAATAAAATTAATTACTTCTATTTAATGTTGACCGTAATTAACATTAATATTGGTTTTAAACATTTCGGTTACAAAGATATTATTGTTATTGTAGTTATGTTAGGATTAATTGTTATGTGTTAATTCTTAGAAGATTTTCACTTACATAATCCTATGTTTCCTATAGATGAAGTACACACAAGAAACATAAAAAGACTTATGTATATGGGATATTGAGTTTTAACATGAGAATACTTTATTTATTTTATGTATTTCTGGGCAACTATGGTTCGTGATTCGTTCATATCCTCCTGGTGGACGTGAACATCGGATGAGGAATGTTGTGAGCACTTGGATTGTATCTTGGAGCCGTTGCACTCTGGTTGTACAACTTTAAGGCAGTGACTATACGTCTCTCAATCTCACAAGCCAACTCTTTCTTACTCTATATGAACTTACTTACATTCATATTTTATTTATCACAAATCTCTTAATCATTTTATTAATTAAATTATATTAGTAAATAACATTTTTCTAACAAAACCTCCAATGAATAATTAGCTTTCATGAGATTTGACACTGTGACCTGTTAAGCCTTTTAGTTGTTCCTTCCTCAAATTTATTCAAATACAACCTTAAGATTTTAGATATGAAACATGTTTTTCATACAGATTTTATATAGAATGACATTATTGGAATCCTGACTGTACTATATCATGTTGTTAGCAAAAATTTAGTTTGAGATAAATTGACAGAGAAAAGTCGACAAATAAAACCAATTTTCACAAACAACAAACAAATCAAGCAATGTGGTTGGTTTTCTTTGTCTTGACAGTTTTAAAGACTTCTTTAGAAGTTGTAATGTGAAACACACTGAAATTCATAATAAAATTGAAACTTGTCACTCAATTAACCAAACGACAAGCACAATCTCTGTTACACAATCGACAAGTATTAAAAGGGTTACAAGAACTAGAACTAATTGCCAAGGACTGAACTACTCCTATGGTAAGTTACTACTACTCTTAGATTTCACAAATGTCGTAAATTGGGTTGAAGGTCTCTTTTTCTTCGAATATTGAGAGGGTATTTGGGTAAACTGTCACAAATGAATAAACACAATTTTGATATGCTACTAATTACATTTACGTAGTCTCTCTACCAAAGTTCTAAAAAATGGTTGTTACGTAGCTTAACAGCCAGTTCGTAATAGAAAATGGAGACACTGTTTTGGATACCCACCGATATACCGTTGCGAATGAAATTTGCCAGAGAACCGGTCCATTCTCGTTACATAATGGGTTGTAACCGTTACACAAACCGCGATAGGCCAATACACACTGGTTCAGACCAGTATTGAAAAAAAAGTGTTGAAAAACTTATAAAAATGGTTAAGAAATTTTACAACTACGACACCCGATTCCCAATACGCATTAGCCGATACTGCCGATACTACCGCAATCGATACCATTACGTTACCCAATACCGTGATTTATAACCATGCTCTCTACCCTCGTTCAACACAATGTTTTTAATGTATAAACAGGGAGGTGAATGTTGATACAAATTATGTGGGTACATTTAACAACACTAGCATTCTGTATTTTTGACACCATTGATTTGAAAAATTAAGGGAAAAAAATAGAGAAAATTAATGAGTGTTTAGCAAGTGAAGAACAACATCTCATTTGTAATTGGGATTAATATTTACAAGTTCACGAGAAGTTATTTGAAATTTCAGTCCAAGTGAAACTTTCATTTTTAACTGCAAAAGCAAAAAAAATCTTTTATCGATTTTGATCAAAAGCTGTACTTCTTCAACTCCCTATTTTCCCCCAGTGCACAACCAATCTTCAAAGGCCCCAAAAAGAGCACTTACCTTTTTATGAAGACATGAAACTACCACATTTTCTTCAAATCACAAACCTCTAAATCCAATTGAATTAAAGCAAATTGAGGGGGCACACCAACCTCCCATTTTAGGCCATTCTTTCTTGATAAGTTTAATATATGGATTATATCTAATTTGAATCAAACATGCATGAAATGACTATTTTAGTTTCCTTCTACCATTAGGGCTCCAATAATTGAGAAGCTTTGTGAACATCATACGAAACAAAGATCCCATCAATGATTAATTTTCGTTTGTTGATTCATTCTTCCTAATAACAATCATAGTTGTGGTATGGTATATATGGTCATTATTGAGCCCTACACAACATTAATAAATGAGCATGGGATAATCTGTCTTCAATTTTTTTTGTTCAATGTCTCAAAATATTCACATTCATTAGATTATATCTTCAAATTACCACACATTCAATTGAAATATTTAATGATTAACTAGCTGTAAACGTTGTAAGACGTCAAAAAGATGAGACAGAGAATCCTCTTCACCTCATAAATGGTAGGGTGAAAGCTCATTATTGATGGCTCCATTACCAATAGAATGGAGTTGATGTCATCCCTAATAGGGAGTTAATTGTACTGTTTTTGGGTCAGCATGAACATATATATATTTGTACTGTTTGGTTTCAGTGAATGTAGAGGCAGTGAGGATGAAAAGTTTATTGTGTGCAAATATATGACTCACAAGGTTGAATGTAGAGGCAGTGGTAGATTCTTTACGATTTACAAGAATGGAGGTTGTGTCATTCTCAACCACCGAATTGAATATATATTAGTAATGAATTATAAGTATGATTTAAACGTGCGAACTAGCTCTACTATTGTAGTGGTTGGTATGTCCTTTGTGAGGGCTCCTTAGGGACCCTCTCAAGTCAAATTGAATAATTGTCTGATGCCCTAGTTATTTATTTATTTATGGCTAAAAACACACATCTTTCAATGAATCCAATACTCTAAAAATGCTAACAACGAATATTGTGAAATTGATTTCACAATTGTTGTTTTGCAGCGCAAGTGTGGACGTGGTGTTCAATAACAATGGTTCCTAGTTCTGCTCCTATTACCAATTGCTTCGAGTGAGCTAGCAATCTTATGTGAAGGTATGATGCGGAGGGAATGGGTTTGTCTTTCACCATTTGTTGGTGTATTTCGTCCAATCAAAACTCCTTGATCTTTGAAAATAAGCGTGGCGTGGCACAACTTCACCAATTTTTTGCCTCCCCCCTCTTTTCTTATTATAACTAGTGATCACCCGTGCGATGAACAATTTTTAGAAAGTCAATAATTATTATAAAAAAAAATTGCTATTTGTTTATATTTCTTAACATTTTTATTTGGTTTGTTTATATAAATCTTACTTCACATCATTAAAAATATTTAATATTTCACATTTTTGAAAATTTTAAAAAACTATCATACATTAGTAAATCATCACATATATAATAGCTAATTTATCTAAGAATTACTTCAGACAACCAAAAATAGAGTAATAAAGGCATATTATAATTAATCAAAATAACTAATATATTAAATTTAAGTAACACTAATTTTGCTTAATCAATAGTAGATATTACATTAATCATCTCATATAATATAGTAAATTAAAATTAAATTAATTTTAATTCCCACTATATTTAGTTAGTAGTTAAAATTTTTTACATGCTATTTATTTTTTTGTTATATTGATTCATTAAACGCAAATAGGTTTGGAATGATTATAAAAAAAATTTAAAAAAAATGTTTGAAAATGCGTTATACTTGAATTGACAAACATAAAGAATATAAATATTTAAATTATTCAAAAAAAATTAACATTTTAAATATGAGATATCTTCCATTTGCTCAAACTTTGAATCTAAATAAATAAATAAATAATTTAAACAAAGAAGAAATTTGTGGTTTAGTTCTCAAAGGAACTGAGTTACTAAAAATAAATTTAATCATGAATTATTTCAATAGGATAATCAACAATAAAAAATCAACTGATGAATACATTTAAAGTATAATTCATATCCAATAAATTTTGATGTGTTCTTCATTTTCAATCTAACATATGCACCAAAAAAAAATTGAACACAAATAATCAATAAGTGAGAGAGTTACAAATTGATAATTGCAGTGCTTTTATAAATATAAAAAAAGAAAATAAAATCTCAATTAAATAACACATTATTAACAAAAGGAAAAAAATAA
>NW_021024834.1:1126561-1150874 GCF_004153795.1 Camellia sinensis | reverse complement strand
AAAAATAAAAAATTAATATAATATTCATTTATATTAACTGCAAATGTAAAAACTCATGCAAGTACAAATTTCAAATGTTAAAGCAAATATAAGATTTTAGGCACGAAAATGGATCATAAATGGCTCAATGTTGATTGTTTTCCCCCCAATTTTATATTCACGGTTTCTTTTGCAGGAACTTGTTTTTATATTTAAAAAATTATGCTTAAACAAAGAGTATATATGAATTCTATCATGTTTAAAATTTGGTATTGATAAATAACTGATGATTTTTAAAAGATAAAATATTAAGTTCTCACTTAAGATAAACTTTTAAAAAGATAAGTTGAAATATATAGAAATTCTATAACAAACTAACAAAAGATAAATTATAGAATCGTTAAAAAAATTATCATCTTTTTGGGATATTTTATACCCAAACTTTTCTTTTTTTATTTAAATATTTTGTTACTTTTATTTGAATTTTCATTAAATAGTTATATTTTTATTTTTTTGTATATTTTTTCATCTACATTTATTTGTTATTCATATATACATAATTACCTTTTTTTTTTAAAAATCAATTTGACTTCGTAATTTTTTATTTTAATTTTTTAATTGTTCATATATAAATAGTTAAACTTTTTATTTTTATAATTAATTTGACCTTGTTAATATTTTTTAATATAAAAGTATTAAGTTCCACTTAAAGGATAAACTTTAAAAAGGATTAAGTTGATATATATAGAAATTTGTGTATTTTCTTGTTTTGTTCCTCTCTTCAAACTCAAGTTGGTTAGTTCCTATCCCCCTTGAGTTTGCGGGGGCTGTTAAAATCCACCTACTCTCCACCTACTTCACCCACTTAAACCTTCTCCACTAAACCTAACTCACTACACCACTACCACCTTACCTACTCCACTAAACCTTCACCCACTTAAACCTACTGCACTAAACCTAACCCACTACACCACTACCACCTCACCTACTCCACTAAACCTAACCCACTACACCCCTACCACCTCCACTTCACCTACTCCTCACCTACTACACACTCACCCTCTCCTATATATAGGAATCATTGTAACCATATCATTAAAACATCAATCAATAATACATATATTTTTACATTTTGTAATTGAAATTTGAATAGTTATCTTTTTATTTTATTTATTTTATATTTTTATCTCTACCTCTTTATTGTTCATATTTAATATTTATCATTTTATTTAAATATACATAATCCTTTTGGCTTTTGAGATTTAGATAATTGACAAATGATTAAAAATTAGGAAAAGTAGGAGGGGAGACTTAAGAAGTGACACGTAGGAGAGAGAATCCATAAGAATTTAGTATTAAGAGTTTGAAAAATTCTCATACCCTACTACATACATATATATATATATATATATAATATGGATATGGATAGAAAGTATAGATTGATCCTCAATAGTCCACCTATCACATAATCTAACATATTTTACAGGTGTAATAAGTAACCCCATGAAACCCAATCATTAGCCGTCAATTGGGATGCAAGTATATATATATATATGCAAAATCAATTGGTTCCTACATTAACTTAGCTATCTAAGTGCTCTCTAACCCTTCAACAACTGACTAGAAGGCATTAACGATTTGCTTGAATTTCTTATTCATATGAAATAAAATTTTAAGGCTTCATATTGGGGAAAAGAATTGGGTTAAAATAGCTCACCAAAAGATAAAATAAGTTAAAATAATTAATAAGACAAAATGTCGCATCTAATTTATAATTTTTTTTTTCTCACCAAAAAAAAAAAAAAATCAACTCACTTTCAAAACGCAACTTTTTTAGAAGCTAATAAAAAAAAGATAACTTTTAATCAACTAACTTTTTTAGAAGTTTAGTCTCGTTTAGGAACAGATTATTTTAGCAATTTTTTAACTTTTTACGAAAAGATGTACAGAAGAGTAGAAAGAGTGATGTGATAACTTATAATAACTTTTTTACTAAAACACTTAATTCCCAAACGAGGCCTAAAATAATCAAAAAGTCAAATAATTAACTAAAATAGGCAGCTTCTCAAAAAAGGTCTAAATCAAACTAGTAGCTAATCAAACTGAATCACCGTAGATGATGTGGAACACCTCATAGATTGGATCCAAAAAAAGAGAAGTCGAGACATCCAAAATGCGCCTAAAAATCCATACAAGTGGTCACACAACGTGGGTCATGTTCAAAGCCATGGCCTTGGATGCATGTGTGTGTATTGAAATTTTCATGATTATTGCTTTGCATAATGAATTATTCTTTTTAGGTTGACAAAGTTTGAGAAAAGCATTAAAAAAGAAAGGTACAATAGAAGGGAAAAAGAAAAAAAGAAAAAAGTCAAGTTGGCTAATGGACATTTCCATCTTAGGCACTCAAATTTTTCTCATTACGATACACAAATTATGAGTCGAGAATTTCAAATCTTAAAAAAATTGAATAGTAAAAAATAATTCAGGTAGGTGATCATCACCGTAGGCCTTATGGATAAAGGTTGTGTTTGATGGAGCTCCAAAAATGTAATTCTAGTCTTTGGTTTGAACGTTGTGTTTGGTTTAAGCTCTGGAAACGTGACTCCACACTCACTTTTGAAAACTTTTTTTTAGGCGGGAAAATTTGTCTAATCCGGACGTCCGACCTGTTGACTGAAACAGTGTTCGGTTTTTTTTTTTTTTTTTTGCACCTATTATTTTTATATTGTAAATAAAAAATATTTTTGAAATTTCTATATGAGTTTTGAATAGAATTTTGGGTTGTGTGTTTGGTTATGAGTTACAAGTTTTTTAATCAAATAACTTTGCTAATTTCAAAAACTCAAAACTCCTTTCAAAACTCAATTTAAAACTCATAACCAAACAAATTTTCTACACTCAAATCATAATTTTAAAACTCAAAATACAACTCTATTCTCAAATCATATTTAAAAAACTTTACCGAACGCCACCTTTTTTTTTTCTTTCTTTCAGCCCCATTACTTTTAAAGGTGAAAGTTGAGAACGCAGTGGCCCTAAGCTATAGAGGAAATTAAAGAAAAAGCATTTGTCACATAACTCTTTCCTGCAACTTCACATGAATTGTCACTGTGCAAGCAAGTGACCTCAATGCACAAAAGTTATAAACGGTGCTATAATAAACATCATGTGATTCCAGCTTTTCTTTTAAATTATTTTCGTTTCTTTGTTGTTGTTGTATGTCCTGCCCAGTCCAAACCCAACACTCATAAAAACCCCACTCATTGTCCGGTTTGAGCGGGTCAAAATTAAAATTATTATTATTATTATGATTACTATTATTATTTTAAAATTAGAAATTGATTTGACAAAAATAAACAAATTTTTTTTTAATTTAAAAGTTATTTCCACCTTAAAAGAAAAAAATCATATGAAAATAGCTTCTTCTTTTTTCAATAAACTAGTTTTTAAAATACTTTTACAAATAAATTCTGAAAACTCAATTAAACATAAATATAAGATTAATTTATTTGTCTTGAACCAATTTTAAACAAGTTTCAATCGTGCATATCACAAGTCGGGTTTGAATAGTTTTGTTTTTATACAATTATTAACATATAAGCTTACCAGATGAGTCCGAGTAAATTTAAAAAAATTAATAAATTTTAAATTATGTTTTAAGTTTAGTATATAAATAATGAACTGGTCTCAAATGAAATTTTAATTAGTCGAACTCTGATCAATGCATTTATTAATTTTACTTTCATTTCGTTGGGCTTCAGAAGAAAAGTACATGGCCATGAGAAAAAAGTCGAGAGAATAAATCTGGGTAAACTTTGGCCTACAAGGCCCCCAGAAGGAACACATACAATGAATTCAGCCGAAATTCAATGTGTTTGGGACAATCTTTTGTTTTTTGAAAAAATTGAAAGACACAAACCAGTCCAAAGTAGTCCTTTGGTCCTAGCATTTTGACAAAAAAATAAAATAAAATCATGATGGTTGAAAATGATCGTAGCCAAATCACATTCAATGACATCAGTAAGTGGATTATCCTTTTTATAGACTATCATTGCAATTCTTTTTCTCCCTATCTTTTTAGTTTGAAGCCATGAATATGTGTATTCTAGAATTGATTTTACGAAAGGAGTAAAAGGAGAAAAAAAAAAAGAATATAATTGATAAAGGCAAATACTAAAGTGTGGTTTGGGGCATTGGTTAATATTTAGACTAATTAAAAAGTGTTTTGAAATAAATAAAAATATTAAAATATGTATTGATTTTAGGGAGATGTACCAATAAATCCCAAATTAATAACTTATACACTGTTTAGTCCTAAAAGTTTTCTTATAGACTGAAAGGCCCCATTACAATGTTTCAAACATCAGATTAATGTTTCGAACATTAGATTTCGAACATCAGATTAATGTTTCAAACATTAGATTGATGTGCAAATGGGACTAAATGGAGTATAAGAAAACTTTTAGGACTAAATGGTTCAGCTTTTCAGAAACTAGGACTTATGGGTAAATTTTTCTTGATTTTATTAAGAAGTATCTCGTATTCTTTAACTCTTTTTGTTTTTTTTTTTTTTTCCCCTAAGAATACTGGTTAACAAGACTTAATAATAAAAAGTTAACAAGACTTAACAATAAAAAGTTAAGAAGTGAAGACAATAAATAGAAAAGACAAATGTGGGCCGCAACAAGGGAGTCTTGTTGAAAGTGGCAAATAGTAGGCCTCCGACCTCAACCCAAACCCAACCCAACCCAACCCAACCCATAAAGACGAATGTGGTCCGCCTAATATGGATAGGATGGAATATTTTTTGTTTGTTTTTTTCAACCTACCTTTTCATGTTGTGCATAATTATTGTTCAAAGCTTCTTCAAAACATCATAACTATTTAGGATCCACAAAATGCTATAAAAAAATTTTAAAAAATTGAGAATCCAATGGATGAACTCGACATAAAGGTTGGGTTAGTAGGATTTTTTTCAATACTTTAGTTCAATTTACGATCTTAAAAACATGAAACTAATGAGATCGGTTTGATTTTTTATTTAGGTCAGTGTCTAAACTGAATGAATCTGAGATCCAAATTTATGTATTACATAAAATTATATTAATGTTGTGTTGTCTTCATATAATTGATGAAAAGTAAATAGTAAAGTGGATGTTATAGCACTTGATCATGTTATAGAAGAGAAAAATTATGACAAATTGGACTCATTCTTTTATTTCGACAACCACATTTGTTGGCAGTAATGCTACGCATGCAAAAGATCAAACATAGAATCAAATATAAAAACTGTTTCATTGGACAGTCGTCCGGACGATTTGATGACACCATGATAGCCGCGGTCGACGAGTTGTAGCTAAGATAACAACCGCAGTCGACACCATGACAGCTGCGATCAACAAGCTCTGATCGATCGTATGGGCGATTGTTTAGCCGGTTCTCCAGTCGGACGACTAGATGCACAGTTTTTGTGTTCGTATCTGTATTTGGTCATTTGTGTGCCCAGAATTTTTGCATTTGTTGGAGGTTACGGGTTGTATTTGTTAAAAAAAAAAAAGAAGAAGGTGAATTATAAATATATCTTTTGAGGTTAGCTTAAAATATGGATTATCATCTGTGTTTTGAAAATTACAAATAAAATTTTGACAAAATTAACATAAAAAATAAAATCTCTAACTATTCTCTTATACAAGAATAAAATTATTTGAATTGTTAATTGAAATGTATATTTTTTTGATATCAATAAAAATTGTTAATTAAATTGGTTTATTAATAAAATGAATAATTTGTTATGCAATTAAAAACTTAAAAGGGGCGTTTGAAGGGGTGGAATGTAAGTTCTAAAACTATATGGAGCAATCCATATTTTATATAAATCTCAATGAGTGTTTTTGTAATTTATCCAAAAATAAATAATGTGTTATTTTAGTAGTCCTGTTACCTCCTCTAATTTTGTTTCTCCAATTCTACTCCAATGATGTGACTGAGATCCATGTGAACCAGCCTCACATTCCTTTTCTATCATCTTTAGCCCTCTCTAATTCCATATCATTAAGGTGAAATTGGGATAGTAAAATTAAGGCGATGAATCTTTTTTCTCTTTTTTTGATGAAACAAAAAAAAAATACCAATTATTAATTAATGTAATTTTTTATAAATATATTTTAAGGAGATTGACCAATAAGTTCTATATTTTGGACTTGTAATTCATATAGTCCCATTTTTTTTTTCTTACAATCCATTTAGTCCTTTTGGATGTGTATTGACTCATTTGCCTACCACATTAGAGTGTCACATTTGAAAAAAATATATTAAAGAGTTTTTAGTGTCACATCATTCCCGTTACGTTAAAGTATCATATTTGGAAAAAGTACACTAAAGAATTTTTAATTTTTTTAGAGTGTTACATTAAACCAACCACGTTGGAGTGTCACATGTCACGTTTGGAAAAAGTACACTAAGGAGTTTTTAATTTTTTTTAGAGTGTCACATTATACTCGTCACGTTTGAAAAAAGTACATTAAAGAATTTTTTTTTTTGAAGTCTCACATCATACCCGCTACGTTGTCACATTTTGAAAAAGTACACTAAGCAGTTTTTATTTTTTTTAGAGTGTTACATCATACCCACCGTGTTGTCACGTTTGAGAAAAGTATACTAGAAAGTTTTAAATTTTTTTTTAGAGTGTCATATCATACCCGTCATACATTGTCACGTTTGAAAAAAGTACACTAAGAAGATATTTTTTTAAGTGTCACATTATAGCCGTCACGTTGTTACATTTGAAAAAAGTACATTAAGGAGTTTTTAATTTTTTTAGAGTGTCACATCATATCCGTCACGTTGTCATGTTTGAGAAAAGTATAATAAATAATTTTTATTTTTTTGAAGTATCATATCAGATCTACTACATTGTCACATATGGAAAAAGTATAGTAATGAGTTTTTATTATTTTTTTTTTTGAGTAAAAATTTTGAAATATCACATCATATTCACCACGTTGTCACATTTAGTAAAATTATATTAATTTTTTTTAGACTGCCACATCGTTGGAGTGTCACATTCATACTTGTCATATTGAAGTATCACATCATATTTATTACATTAATAAAAGGGTATATTTCTCTACCAAAACACTACCAAAATAAAAAATAAGACCATACAAAAATAAACTCTCTATTAATAGGACTTAACAGATCAATGAAAAAAACTTAAAACTAATTAGGATACTTGTTTATGAAATATGATTTATTTATAAATATCCCTATATTTTATATAAAATACTCATAAAAATAGACCGTTGAAATTATTAAAACAAGAATTGACATAAGCCTCAGACTCATAATAGTGCCGGGTGTGCTAGATCCAGCACAGGCAACTCAATTTCTTACTTCATATGCACGTCATACACCTTATCAACGAGGCCATATAAAAAGAGAAATTTTTTAGTGTGGATAGGATAGGTGACGTGTGATATATATATATTTTTTTTATTAGTTGAGAGAGTGGAGATTATATTTATATATTAAGTGATGGGAAAACAACGTGAGAGAATTTTTCATATAAAAGGGATTAATAATTCTGATCTATTTAAGAGCACTTTAATGGTAAAAGTTCAAAAAAAAATTATTATTTATTTTTTGGGTATATTATAGTTCCAGAAGAAAAAAAAAATCTTGGATTATATTGTTCTATGATTCACGTGCTATTTTGACGCAATTAATTCACATATTAATTTTTTACTATTAAATTTATTACTAAAATATGCTCTTGTGTTTATGATTTAGTTTTGTTGAAATGGCAAATACAATTTTTTTAAATTTTAAGTTAAGTGGTTTGAAAATAGGTTATTTTAATTAATTTTAAAATTTTTATTAAAAAATTTACAAAAAATAGAGGTAATATAACCTTAAAAACAATAAAAAGACAATGGGGTGTTTTGGCAACATGACTTTTAGCCACTTTTTTAGGTTAGTAGCAAAAGTTAAAAAGTTGACTTTTTATGTCTTTTTTTTTTTCATTTGGAAAATTGGTTTTTAGTCAATGGTGAAATTACAAATTTACCCCTCATAGGTTAAAATGTGTTACATGAGTGAAGTTGTAAATATTTTAAATAAATGGGAGTAGTTTGGTCATTTTATTATGATTTGACATCATAAACAAATATTAATAAAAAAAGTTAAAAGTAACTTTTTACCAACTTTCTAAATCATTTGTCTAAAAGAACTAAAAACTTGATTAAAAGCCAAAAAATTACTTTTTACTATTTTTCCAAAATAAGCCAATGTGTATAATTAGGTTGCCAAAATGACAACATAAAATAAGATTTTTTTCACATAGTGTGTCAGAAAAAATATATTACAGAAAAATGATAAACTTTGTTTGGTTTGTTTTTGGGAGAGTTGTTTTTGAAAAAAAATTTGGAGAGAGTTTAGAAATTTTTTTAGTTTGTTTAGTTGTATATTTTGGGAGAGTTGTTTTTTTGGGAGTTTGGGATGATTTGATATTTTGGGAGAATTTGAGTAGATGTGTCTCAGAGAAAAAGTGATTGAGAAGGAGAGAGGAGAAAGAAAAAGTGATTGATTGATGTGTAAAAGAGAGAAAGTGATTTTGAAATTTTTTTGAGAAAAACTCAAACCAAACAATTTTTTAGAAATTTTTTTCTAAAACTCATCTCCCAAATACAAATCAAACATATCCTATAAATTTTAATAATTAAAATATAAATTTTTCATTATTATGTAATAATTTTTCAAAACATCTCTTGAATAGTAATTTCTCTATTTTTATTTTATTTTATTTTTATTTTATTTTATTTTATTTTTTTTTTTGTTTTTGTTGAGATTCAAGATAATAAATCTAACCTAAGGACATGGCATGATGATAAGGCCTTAGGTTTTGGAGGGGTACTCCTCTATAAGGTTCGAGAATAGAAAATGCTAATGATAGAGATTGTTGGTAGTCCCGACATCTCCCATTGTCTTTTTGTTTTTTGTTTTTTTTAATTCATAATATATAATATAATATAATATAATATATAAAATAATCAGAATATATTATTTACAGTAATTTATATACAAATACTTAAAATATGTATAAATACATAAAATCATACAAAATTATAAAATAATATAAATAAATAAACTAATAAAGTTTATATTAGGAGATTGAATGGGAACATTTAGGCACTAATCAGCTAACAATTTATTGGAGTCATCAAATTTGGTGAAAACTCTTTAATTAATCATGGTGCACTTGCGGAAAACTCTCCAGAGAATTAGTCAGGTTTTGACTCGGACACTTCGGTGTCAATAAAAAAAATAATACTAATCTTTATCAAGTTTTGCTAACACATTCTTTTTTAATTAATAATATAGTTAATACATCTAATTTTTCTTATGACATCTTATATAGAATTTTATTAGTTTTAATTTTCAAAACTTCTTTTTGTAAAAGCAACAATTACTTATATTGTTAATTAATAATATTCTGTAAGTAATGCATGCATTTAGAAAATAATGCAAAAATTCATTTATGCACCTCTTCGATGATCCACCTCGGATCCATCTTAATAATTTGAGTCCATTTTATTAGACTAGTCGAGTAAATTCCTCAAACAAAAAATTAGATCAATAACTACTTATTTGGATAATATTTGTTTTAATAAAAATGAACTGATAATGGACTATCTATATTTTTTTCAAAATAAATATAATCTGATTAAGTAATTATCGATATCTCTATCAACAATCTAAGGAGTTTGGCTAAACGAGAAGGCAACCGAATAGCGTACCACCCGAGAGATAGCCTGTTCGAATCTCTTGAAGGTCAAATATTTTAAACTTTTGAATCGTTAAAAGTTTGTTCAGTCATTAATTTCAGGACCCCAAGATTAATCGAACTACATGTAAACTGGTCCGGACACCCTATATTCCCATTGACTTTAATTTTTTACAAGAATGATAACTATCTAAGGAACTCAACAAAATAAATCCACTCCGATCATTGGCAAACTGAAATGGACCCATTGTAAGACATACTACCCAAATCATGCATAATGTCTTACTTTATTTCGGACTAACCAGAATAATTATAGCTTATTTTGGAAAGCAAAAAAAAGTTAATTTATTGAAAATTTTTAATTTTTTTAAAAAAATTGCAAAAAAATAGAGTTGAAGAGTTGATGTGACACAAATAAATTAATAAATTAATTTTTTTTCTTACTTTCCAAAATCGCCTCCGGTGATCATCGCCTATATTATATTTTAAGGAGATTGACCAATAAATTCTATATTTTAGACTTGTAATCCATATAGTCCCATATTTTTTTTCTTATGATCCATTTAGTCCTTTTGGATGTGTATTGACTCATTTGCCCGCCACATTAGAGTGTCACATTTGAAAAAAATACATTAAAGAGTTTTTAGTGTCACATTTGGAAAAAATACATTAAAGAGTTTTTAGTGTCACATCATACCCGTTACGTTAAAGTATCGTATTTGGAAAAAGTACCCTAAAGAATTTTTAATTTTTTTAGAGTGTTACATCAAACCAACCACGTTGGAGTGTCACATGTCACGTTTGGAAAAAGTATATTAAGGAGTTTTTAATTTGTTTTAGAGTGTCACATTGTACTCGTCACGTTGTCACGTTCGGAAAAAGTACACTAAGGAATTTTTTATTTTTTTTTGAAGTCTCACATCATACCCGCCACGTTGTCACATTTTGAAAAAGTATACTAAGGAGTTTTTAAGTTTTTATTTTTTTTCAGAGTGTTACATCATACCCGCCGTGTTGTCACGTTTGAGAAAAGTATACTAGAAAGTTTTTAATTTTTTTTAGAGTGCCATATCATACCCGTCACACGTTGTCACGTTTGAGAAAAGTAGACTAAGAAGATATTTTTTTAAGTGTCACATCATAGCCGTCACGTTGTCACATTTGAAAAAAGTACACTAAAGAATTTTTAATTTTTTTAGAGTGTCACATCATATCCGTCACGTTGTCATGTTTGAGAAAAGTATAATAAAAAGTTTTTATTTTTTTGAAGTGTCATATCATACATACCACATTGTCACATTTGGAAAAAGTATACTAAGGAGTTACTATTATTTTTTTTTTGAGTAAAAATTTTTAAATATCACATCATATCCACCAAGTTGTCACATTTAGGAAAATTATATTAATTTTTTTTAGACTGTCACATCGTTAGAGTGTCACATTTATACTTGTCATATTGAAGTATCACATCATACTTATCACATTAATAAAAAGGGTATACTTCTCTACCAAAACACCACCAAAATAAAAAATAAGACTATACAGAAACAAACTCTCTACTAATAAGATTTAATAAATCAATAGAAAAAATTTAGACCTAATTAGAATACTTATTTATGAAATATGATTTATTTATAAATATCCCTATATTTTATAATATACTCATAAAAATAGACCGTTGAAATTATTAAAATAAGAATTGACATAAGCCTCAGACTCATAATAGTGCCGGGTGTGCTTGATCCAGCACAGGCAACTCAATTTCTTACTTCATGTGCACGTCATACACCTTATTAACGAGGCCATATAAAAAGAGAAATTTTTGGGGTAGATAGGATAGGTGTCACGTGATTTTTTTTTTTTATTGGTTCAGAGAGCGGAGATTATGTTTATATATTGGGTGATGGGAAAATAACATAGGAGAATTTTTCATATAAAATGGATTAATAATTCTGATCTATTTAAGAGCACTTTAATGGTAAAAGTTCAAAAAAAAATTATTATTTATTTTTTGGATATATTATAGTTTCAGAAAAAAAAAAAAAAAATCTTGGGTTATAGGGGGTATTTGTTTCAGCTTTTCAGAGTCAACTTATGACTTTTAGTTTTGAAAAAGTTATTTTGGACTGTTTGGTTAAACTTATTTCAAACAGCTTCTGATTCTAATAGCTTATTTTAACTCAAAAAAACTGATTTTGAGAAGCTGCTCACCCCTTATTTCTAATTATCAGCTTCTGCTGTGGACATGCTAATTTATGGTTATACTCTTAAATTTTTTTATTTTTTATTTTTTTAAAAATAGAAAAAGACTCAAATAGACTATACATTATTATTTTTTTTTTTTATGAGAAATGTAGACAAACAAAAAATAAAAATTAATTGAAAAAGTTATTTCACAGCTTATTTAACAAACACTACTCAGCAACTTAAATCTATAATCCAACAGCTACACCAAACAGTTTAACAACTTCTGATTAAAGTCATAATCTATAATCTGTTAAGCTATCTATAAAGGCCCCGTTTGGTGTAGCTGTTGAAACAGCTTATAGATTATAACTTAACAGATTATAAATTATGGCTTTAATCAGAAGTTGTTCATCTGTTTGATGTAGTTGTTGGATTATAGATTTAAGTTGCTGAATAGTATTTGTTAAATAAGCTGTGAAATAACTTTTTCAATTAATTTTTATTTTTTGTTTGTCTACATTTCTCATAAAAAAAAAAAATAATAATCTATAGTCCATTTGAGTCTTTTTCTATTTTTAAAAAAATAAAAAATAAAAAAATTTAAAAGTATAACCATAAATTAACATGTCCACAGTAGAAGTTGATAATCAGAAGCAATGGGTGAGCAGCTTCTCAGAATCAGCTTTTTTGAGTTAAAATAAGCTGTTAGAATCAGAAGCTGTTTGAAATAAGTTTAACCAAACAGTCCAAAATAACTTTTTCAAAGCTAAAAGTCATAAGTTGGCTCTGAAAAACTGAAACAAACACCCTCAAACTGTTTTAACAGTTACACCAAACGGGGCCATACTGTTCTATGATTCACGTGCTATTTTGACGCAATTAATTCACATATTAATTTTTTACTATTAAATTTATTACTAAAATATTCTCTTGTGCTTATGATTTAGTTTTGTTGAAATGGCAAATACAATTTTGTTAAATTTTAAGTTAAGTGGTTTGAAAATAAGTTATTTTAATTAATTTTAAAATTTTTATTAAAAAATTTACAAAAAATAGAGGTAATATAACCTTAAAAAAAATAAAAAGACAATGGGGTGTTTTGGAAACATGACTTTTAGCCACTTTTTTAGGTGAGTTACAAAAGTTAAAAGTTGGCTTTTTGTGTCTTTTTTTTTCATTTGAAAAATTGGTTTTTAGCCAATGGTGAAATTACAATTTTACCCTTCATAGGTTAAAATCTGCTACAAGAGTGAAGTTGTA
This sequence comes from Camellia sinensis, assembly GCF_004153795.1. NCBI lineage: Eukaryota > Viridiplantae > Streptophyta > Magnoliopsida > Ericales > Theaceae > Camellia > Camellia sinensis. The sequence goes on along the minus strand of NW_021024834.1, from coordinate 1,137,664 downwards.
AATATTTTAAATAAATGGGGTTAGTTTGACCATTTTATTATTATTTGACATTATAAACAAATATTAATCAAAAAAGTCAAAAGTAACTTTTTACCAACTTTCTAAATCATTTGTCTAAAAGAATAAAAAACTTGGTTAAAAGTCAAAAATCACTTTTTACCATCTTTTCAAAATAAGCCAATGTATATAATTAGGTCGCCAAAATGACAACATAAAATAAGATTTTTTCACATAGTGTGTCAGAAAAAATATATTACAGAAAAATGATAAACTTTGTTTGGTTTGTTTTTTGGAGAGTTGTTTTTGAAAAAAATTTTAGGGAGAGAGTTTAGAATTTTTTTTGATTTGTTTGGTTGTATATTTTGGGAGAGTTATTTTTTTAGGAGTTTGGGATGATTTGATATTTTGGGAGAATTTGAGTAGATGTGTGTGAGAGAAAAAATGATTGAGAAGGAGAGAAGAGAGAGAAAAAGTGATTTATTGATGTGTAAGAGAGAGAAAGTGATTTTGAAAATTTTTTGAGAAAAACTCAAACCAAATAATTTTTAATTTTTTTTTTTCTAAAACTCATCTCCCAAATGCAAACTAAACATACCCTATAAATTTTAATAATTAAAATATATATTTTTTATTATTATGTAATAATTTTTCAAAACATCTCTTAAATATTAATTTCTCTATTTTTATTTTTATTTTTTTTTTGAGATTCAAGATAATAAAATCTAACCTAAGGAGTTGGCATGATGGTAAGCCTTAGGTTTTGGAGGAGTACTCCTCTATAAGGTTCAAGAATAGAAAGGCTCCGTTTAGCAAGAGCTAAACGGGTTTTTTTTTGGCTATTTTAGTCATAAAAGATAAAATAGGCTATTTTAGTCACAAAAAATAAAATATCACATCAAACCCATAATCATTACATTCTTCTCTCACAAAAAAAGTCAAAAAGTCCTTCCCAAACTAAACTTTTTAGCCCAAGCTAAAATAGTCAAAAAAGCAAAAAAATCAAAAAACCAACCAACTTCCCAAACAGAGGCAAAATGCTAATGATAGAGATTGTTGGTAGTCCCGACATCTCCCATTGTCTTTTTGTTTTTTGTTTTTTTTAATTCATAATATATAATATAATATAATATAATATATAAAATATTCAGAATATATTATTTACAGTAATTTATATACAAATACTTAAAATATGTATAAATACATAAAATCATACAAAATTATAAAATAATATAAATAAATAAACTAATAAAGTGTATATTAGGAGATTGAATGTGGAACATTTCGACACTAATCAGCTAACAATTTGTTGGAGTCATCAAATTTGGTGAAAACTCTTCAATTAACCATGGTGCACTTGTGGAAAACTCTCCAAAGAATTAGTCAGGTTTTGACTCGGACACTTCGGTGTCAATAAAAAAAAATAATACTAATCTTTATCAAGTTTTGCTAACACATTCTTTTTTAATTAATAATATAGTTAATACATCTAATTTTTCTTATGACATCTTCTATAGAATTTTATTAGTTTTAATTTTCAAAACTTCTTTTTGTAAAAGCAATAATTACTTATATTGTTAATTAATAATATTCTGTAAGTAATGCATGCATTTAGAAAATAATGCAAAAATTCATTTATGCACCTCTTCGATGATCCACCTCGGATCCATCTTAATAATTTGAGTCCTTCATTTTATTAGACTAGTCGAGTAAATTCCTCAAACAAAAAATTAGATCAATAACTACTTATTTAGATAATATTTGTCTTAATAAAAATGAACTGATAATGGACTATCTATATTTTTTTCAAAATAAATATAATCTGATTAAGTAATTATCGATATCTCTATCAACAATCTAAGGAGTTTGGCTAAACGAGAAGGCAACCGAATAGCGTACCACCCAAGAGATAACCTGTTCGAATCTCTTGAAGGTCAAATATTTCAAACTTTTGAATCGTTAAAAGTTTGTTCAGTCATTAATTTCAGGACCCCAAGATTAATCGAACTACACGTAAACTGGTCCGAACACCCTATATTCCCATTGACTTTAATTTTTTACAAGAATGATAACTATCTAAGGAACTCGACAAAATAAATTCACTCCGATCATTGGCGAACTGAAATGGACCCATTGTAAGACGTACTACCCAAATCATGCATAATGCCTTACTTTATTTCAGACTAACCAGGATGATTATAGCTTATTTTGGGAAGCAAAAAAAAGTTAATTTATTGAAATTTTTTAATTTTTTTAAAAAAACTTGCAAAAAAATAGAGTTGAAGAGTTGATGTGCCACAAATAAACTAATAAATTAATTTTTTTTTCTTACTTTCCAAAATCGCCCTATATGTTAATAGCATCTAAGATTATTCACAACAACAATTAAACAACCATAAGAACAAAAACAAAACAAACCAAATTAGTTTTTGAAAAACCGTACCAATGCTTACCAAACTTTGTTTCAAAAAAATATTTTCCAAATACGAATTTAATCATAATTCACAAAGTAAAATAAATATAGAAAATATGTATAAAAATATGAATAATGTTTCAGAACTCGAATTCTTTTCCCCTGAATCCCCCTAATGCCCAAAACGACGTCGTTTTGGGCATTTTCTTTTCTTTTCTTTTCTTTTTTTTTTTCTTTTTCCTTCGTCTTCTTCATGCAGCTCTGAGACAGGGAGAGGGAGAGGGAGAGAGAGAGGCAGGTCGCAGCTCGTCGCCGTCGCAGGGAAGAGCTCGTCGCCGGGATGTCGCAGCTCGTCGTTGCAGCCCCGCCCCTGGCAGCCCCTGCCTCTGCCTCCGCCTCCGCCCCCCGCCTCCACCTCCACCCCGACTTATTTGGCCCCCTCCAGTCCTTCGCCGCCGTCTGGCTCTGCTTCTTCTTCTTCCCTTCGTCTGCTTTTTCTTCTCTGATTGAACCAAAAAAAAAAATTCAAAAATACGAAACGACATCGTTTTTCGTGTCGAGGGATTAGGGGGGACGTCCTTTCAAGCGACGTAGCACGGCCCTAAAAATATTAAGTTTACCAGAAAATTTACAATCTTACCAGCCTCATCTTTCTTGTTTTATCCCTTACAATAGAGTCCAATTTTATGATAAGCAAAACGCTCCCACTAATTCATTCATAAAAGTTGAGGAATGAACCAGCTTCAAAAGTGCTCAAAAAAAAAAAAAAAAAAAAAAAAAAAAAAAAAAAACCAGCCTCAAACTAATACTTTAACATGCCAATAGGGTGAAAAAAAATCAATAATGTTACAACTACAGGCTTAACTATCTAAAAATAATCTAAAATTGTCATATTATTGTTCAACTTTATTTTACGCATAATTTTTATATCATACAAATTTAATTTCAATCACACAACTCTCATTCGGGAGAAATTCCAGGTCCGTGAAGTTCATAGCATTTTTTTTTTGGAAGAAAATAGGTCTGAGTTCAAAACTTTGATGATTAGGTGGTTTTTGGTTTTTTTTTTCCTGGGATAAATAAGTACAAAAAGACAAAAAAAAATCAAAAAATCACAAAAGGACAAAATAAACAAAAAGACAAAAAAAAAAATACACCATTTTAAAGTCAAAAAGTCAAAAAAGAATACCAAACGACTAAAAAAATTCAAAACTAAAAAAGTTAAAAAAAATAAAAAAACTAACTAAAAAAATCATTGTTTAGTGTATAATCTCTACTAGTTTCTTTCTGTAAACAAGTTCGTCACTTTCGCCACTTTACTCTTTTTATTTATTTTTTAATATCCCTACTAATTGCATAGAAATAATAATAATATTAATAAAAAAATAAGATAAATTACAAATACATCCCTAAACTTTGTTTAATGTACCGATTATTTTTTGTAATTTAAAAAATTACAAATATCTCATTATTAGAATTTTATATTTAACAAAATTAATTAAAAAAATAAAATTCATAATTACTCTCTTATACGTTAATAAAATTAATTAAATTATTAATTGAAACATATTTCTAATATCATTAAAAATTATTAATTGATTTGATAATTTATTAATGAAAAAAATGATTTGTTATTAAATTATAAACCTCAATAGTGGAATGTAATTTTTAAAATTATAAAAGATGATTTATATTTTAATCAAATCTTAAAAAGTAATCCTAAAAAATAAACATTGGTGCTACATACACTAACTAATATCCGTATCTATTTTAACTTAAAAGTTAAAAAGTTAGGGTTGGTTTGGGAAGGGCTCATTGGGCTTTTTTGGCTCCATGAGCCATAAAAGACAGAATAGACTCATGAGTCACAACAGACAAAACATCCCATCCAACCCCATAATTATTACACTCTTCTCTCACAAAAAAATCAAGAAAGCCAAAAAGCCAAAAGCCCTTCCCAAAATAAGAACTAAGCTTTTGAGTCCAAGCTCATATAGTCAAAAAAGTCAAAAAGTCAACCCACTTCCCAAACGGAGGCTAAGTGTCCGTTTGGGAAGAGCTTTACCAATTTTTTTTGGTTACTTTAACCACAAAAGACAAAATAGACTATTTTAGCCACAAAAAATAAAATATCACATCTAACGCATAATCATTACACTATTCTCTTATAAAAAAATCAAAAAATCATTCTCAAACCAAACTTTTTAACCCAGGTTAAAAATAGCTAAAAAAGTCAAAAAAACCAACCCACTTCCCAAACGAAAGCTAAAAAAAAATTAAAAAACCTATAACTTATGTCAAAAAATCAAAGATTTCATTTTATTTTTTATTTTTTTACACATCTTTTCGTAAAAAATTAAAAAATCACTCTAAACATACTAATTTTTTTTACCTCATATTTTAACCAAAAAGCTAAAACAAGACCTTAATGTATTAACTAATATTATGACATTATTTTTTACCCATTTATTATACAAATTATAAATACTCAAATCTTTTAAAATTTTATCAGTTAATATATTAATTAATGTATATAACATTATTAAGGGCTAGTTTGGCATGTACTAAATAAGTCAAAAAATCACTATCTTATTTAAGTCACATCATCTTATTTAAATCGCATCACCTCTCTAATACATCACATCAAACCCAACCCAAACTCACCAATAAGTCAAAAAGTGCACTTTTTTAGGACATTACAAACCAATCCTAAAAAATAAAAGAGAGAAAAGCCAAGAGCTTTAAAGGCCAACTGCAGCTAAATAATTGAATGTTCCACTTTTATTATGGAATCCGCCACCACTTTTTCTTGATACACCACCAACCCCCAACTCCCAGTAGAGCCATCAACCTCATCCAGCCTGTCTTCACACCAACAGTCTCCCCCCAGAAAATAAAATAAAAACATCATCAAAAAAATCAAACTGCTTTTCCCACTACCCATCTAACCAAACTAATAATACTTCCCCAAACAACCACCAAAAAAAAACCCACCAACTCATAATCAAAATCTAAACCCGGTTCGATTCGGTTCAGTTCAAAACCTATTGACCTTATCAGCCTTAACCACCGGATTAGACTTGACAATGGCATCTCTACCCAACGCCTTGAAGTCCACCGAACATTCGTGCTTCTCCGGGTACCTGTGCGTCCCACAGAACGTGTCTCCGCACTTGCACTTGAACCCCAACACTCCCACTTTCTTCTTGCACGAAAAGCACCTGTTCACCGCCTTCGTCTCCGCCTGATTCACCGATTCCACTCCGGCCGCCCGTACAACCGCCGCGGACGATTCGACGGCGGTTTCAACCGCCGAAGACGACGACCCAGCACGGATCTCCACACGAAACCCATCAACCAGCTTGTCCATGGCGGCTTTGGCCGAGGCGGCATGCTCTTCTGTGATTCGGAAGTCTCTGTAGCACTTGGAGCACAAGTTCATCGTCGCCGCTGTGCCGAAGAAGCCACACCCGTTGGCGCAGAGCTTTGGCTCCGATGGTTGGAAGCTCGTGCTGTCGCTCATCTTGTTCCCTTCAGAACCCATCTCTCTTTCTCTCTGCTCCTTCACAAAACCAAAAAAAAATTTAGGTTAGGATTTGTGAATCAAAATCTCTCTCTTCGTGTTCGATGCTTTGATCGCAATCAAAATCGATGATTAATATGAATTTATATAGGATAGTTTGATCGGCCCACGGCCTTATATTCACAATGGGAATACTTCCAATTTGACAAATACACCCTCCTATAGAAGACCTTTTTGGAAGTTAGTATGAAAAAGTTGGGGGTATTATGGTCAATATAGTCCAAGTTTATCCGTAGTTAGTTAGTAACAATTACAATTCGTGTACACGGTGGAAACCAAAAGACGATACTGCCCCCACCGTGTTCGGGTATTTTAGGAAACGGAAGTGAGGATAAAATAGTCTTTTAATACAGGCCTAATTCGAGGCGAACTGGGAAATAATAATATAGTAGTAATATGCAATCCACGCTGGTTCTCAAAGAATCCACACGCTGTCACACCTCACACCTCACGTCTTCTGTAAAAACCCAAACACGTAATCAACCGATGATGATTCGTCGGAAATTTTATCTAAACCGCTTGATGCAAACAATCCGATGATCTTATGAATATCAGACGGCTACAACTTAATAAACTCTACATGAAAATTGAAGAAAACGAAGACTATAATTTGCATCGACGATTCGTCGAAAAACAAATAAATTTTGGACTTGATCTAAAGAAGAAAAAAAAGGTGTATTTGAAATTTGATCTGCTATAATCTGCCCAAAAAGAGAAGGGACAAAACTGAAGAAGAAGAAGAAGAAGTGTTAGGGGCTTATTTATTTCGTACCTGTTTTTCTTCTCTTTGTCTAACGAAGCTTTCTCTCTCTCAGAGACTCTGATGGCGCTTTGATCTATCGATGAAAACTGGCCGCTGAAATGAAATGAAAAAGCTCTCTCTCTCTCTCTCAAACCCCGTACCGCAATCAGAGAGAGCCCCCAGATTATGTTGTTCCTGTGGTTTATGGTGGAGTGAGGTACAGGATAAATAGCATGTGGCTGAAAATGGTAGCAGTTTGATTGGATTCTGATCGCATCCTACAGCATTGACTGTGTGATGGTATGATGATCGGACGGTTTGTTAGGTGTTTGGGGATTTAAAGAATTAAAGAATTTGGGGAGGAGAGGTCGCTTTCAGAAAAGCGAGCTGGGGAGCTTTACCATCCCTTCATTCACACGCTTCTTCCCGAGGCGGGCCCACTGCCTACGGCGAACCCGGTTCGTACTGGCGTTTAATAACTTACCTATTTTACTTTTCAAACCCGATTTTTTGAAGTGTTTAGGAATGAAAGATGCATATCTTATTTATTTACGGAAATTTTCATAAACACATAAAAGTTATTTTATAAAACTGTATAAGTTTATATAAATATATATATATATAAGTTATGATTTTTTAATTTTTTTATAAATTAATTTATATATATTTATAAAAATTTATGTAATTTTATAAGATAAAATACATATATTTATGAGAATTTACGTCGTAAATATATGTAAGGGCGAATTACACTAACAGTCTTTGTAGCTTGAACTTGTGTCACTTTGATTTCTGACCTTTCAATTATGATACATTTGACCCTGAATTTTAAGTCGCGTTCCAAATATAGACAATTGCAGACATTGTTATTTTATTTCAAAGGTAAAATTGTCAATTTCATAAAATATAAACTAATTTGACAAAAATAAATATCAAAAAATTATTTTTAAATTTTAAAAATTATTTCTACTCAAAAAATATAAAATTATATAAAAATGATAATCTTTTACATTTTTATTTTTATTTTTATTTTTTTTACCAAGTTAATTTTTAATATGTGTTTGGATGATAATCATATAATGAGTAGTCGTTTTTGTTGATATTTTTTTATAATTATCATGCAATAGATGGTTGCATTTATTGTTAACAGATATGTTTTGAATGGTTATCATATAATGAATAGTTGTTAGATTTAATGTATAATCAATATGTTTAATATATGAAATGTTTTTAGTTTTGAATTTTTTCATTTAATGGATTGATTTAATAAAAGTGCTGCTAGTAGCACCTCATTAATTATTTTGGATCCCCCATTTATTAACAATTTTTTTTATTATAATAATAATTTCAAATAAAATTACTAAAAATGACATCAATAATTTTAGGATACCCCATCTCATAATTAAGCTTACATATCTACTACATCATGAATTAGGGTTTATGAGAGTACTCACCTCTATCACCACTCATCAATCTTTCTCAAATCCCATATTTAAAATTTACCTACCCTTAAAATCTTGAAATTTCTTTAGCGGCAATATTCCGATGATATTGATGACAATCATTTGATTACCTATACTTCTTCGACAATGATAATGAGTGGAAGTATTTTGGACAACCACAACTCCATAAGACGAGAGGAGTACAACAATAAAAGTTCAGAGGAGTTTTATAACTTTGATGGTATTTTTAACTAAGAGGAAATTGGTCTTATATGGATAAGTTTTTTTTTTAAAATGAAAAAAATAATAAAAAACTGTTCGTCATTTTTTCAACAGTAAACTCCTAAACATATGCTCGAAATTCGGGAACACAGGCCTGAACATTATTTATTTGTTTGGAAATAGATAACCGAACATTTCTTATTTGTTCGAGAACAGACAACCAACTCTGACAATGGTCAAACCGAAGAAAATGATGAGGCGGCTGAGATCACAATCTAAGCCAGTCTTGTTAGGGCAATTGACAGTAATCACACTTGAGTTTTCTTCTTCTTTCTCAAGCACAAAAACCCTAATCCAATTTCTTGCTGAAATATTCTAAGGATTGAAGATTAAAAACCCTACATTTATTTTTCTCACTGTAAGGTCATGAACAAGTATGTGGAGATGAAATAGTAATTACCTTCGTGGGTTTTGTTAGGATTTTTAGGAGAGAGGTTTTTTAGGGTGTGGAGAGGTGTGCATTCAATTGAAGGGATAAAATATTTTTGCAAGGATAATTTTGGTATTATTTGGGGAGATAAGAGAAATTTTAAGAGTTTTAAAATTTATAAGTAGGGGTCCAAATAAATTGAGGGTCCAAAATAATTGATGAGATGCTAATAGCAGCACTCTTTAATACTAATTGAGAGGGAGATTTATGATCTAGTTTCGGCCAAACAAGATTGGGCCGAAGTATTTGGCTTCAAGATTGTGCCGTGGTTTTGCTCAGTAATGGCAAAGGGCCTGCGGAGTCGAGCTACTTGGGCTCTTTGGTATGAAGGCCGGTCAAGTGAGAGCTCGGCTGAGACGTCCGCGGCCTAGAAGGGCTTCACGGTTCGTGCGTTGCTCGGTCGGAAGGCGCGCACCCATAGCTCGGCATGAAGATTCGTGCCTGAAGCTCGGCAGGAAGGCCTTTGGTTGACCGGAATGACCAATCCCGTGCTCGGCGTCGCCGGAATGTGGTCGAGCACGGCTGAAACGAAGCTCGGTTATTGGAAGCACTTGGTCTTGAAGTGCAGTATGGCTGTTGGCAGCCGAGAAGCTGCAGCCCGGCTGCCGAGCTCCCAATAGAGTGGGCTGGCAGTTGGGTTAGGTGATGTTCAGCGTGATTTGTGCTGACAGATGGAATAGCAGCACCAGGTGTCGAGAGACTAATGAGAGTAAATTTGGGGCGCAGAAGGTATATAAACGGGTCTGCGCCCCCCATACGCAGACAGATGAACATTTGGTAAGAGAAATACTTACACTCAACACTCTCCATTCTCTCTATCTATCCCTTGTGTGTGTTCTAACTTGACCGTCAGAGGGGTTTTTCAGCCACACACCGCCGGGTAGCTCACCGCTGTTGTGCTCGCAGGTGATCGGACAGAAACGGAGCTTGGAAGAAAGAAATACGGGCTTGCCGGAATATTTGCTCCCCGTACACTAATGATATCAAAATTGTCGTCATGTTTGACTTTTGAAAAAATAAAAACTAATTTAATAAAAATAAATATGAAAAAAAATTATTTGAAACAATTATTTATATCCTCCCAAAAGATAAAATTATATAAAAATGATATGTTTTTAATTTTTTTCACCAATTTAATTTTTAGTTTCTTAGAAAAATTTTCTGAAAATAGATTCTGAAAACCAAATCAAACAGAATTTTATAATTAAAAAAGTTTCAACATTATTTATTAAAAAAAATGTCCTTATATTTCAAACAATATATAAATTAACTAACACAAAATAAGTTGTATGACGATTTTGCCTTTCAAATGGAGCAACAATATCTTCGATTGTCATTATTTGGAACGATATTTAAAATTTAAAGTCAAATTGTAGCAGCGCCCGCGGAGGGGGCCTCGTGCTACAGTTCGGACTCGATTTGTGTCACGGTTCTTAATCTGAACCAAAGAGTCCAAATCTGGCAAATCGTTTTGAGAAACAGATTTTTGAAAAAGTAGTGCCAAACATGGACTGCTTTGCCAGATACAGAGTCGCCACCTAAATATTTTAAAATGGGGGAATTTAGGAAACCCTGACTCAGTGCCGAAGGCCACATGTCCGTCATCACCGAAGTTGTCTCGGCTCGGGAGCTAGGGTACGATCGGGGAAGGTCAGCTATGAGCACCCCCTTTCGCCCAGTCCGAAGACCGGCCTCTACTAACCGTGATATCCGTTTTTGAAAACATTATGTGTTCTTATTCCATTTATTAGCCTAGAATTACTATGTTATGCGCACAGCAAACAAGTATAGACCAAATCGCCCAAATTGGAACAAAACATTTCATGTTTGTTTTGAAAATGGTTTGCTACTCGCAAGTAGGCTAAAATACGGATTTCAACGAGTTTTTCCAACTCAAACAATCCAACCTTCACCCACAGGCAATCAAACAAGTTTAACACATAAGCATCTAGCCACACGGTAAGCATGCTGTCATGATAGCATTCACACGCATGCGATATGCTAAAGCATAAAAACTTACCTAGTACTCCGAGCCAAAACAATAAACTAGTTAGCAAAACATGCATGTCCTAGTTCACGTTGAATTGCCTAATGTAACACATACAGGATGCAATTAGATAGGCTCGGCTAATCTAAGCATGGCATATGAAATGCGATCAACTATCACATATTCAATTTTTGAATTGAAGTACAAATGCAGTTAGCGTGATGTAC